>CAUYRT010052529.1:0-63359 GCA_963574885.1 Lepilemur ruficaudatus | reverse complement strand
AGTGCCGTGGCGTCAGCTTAGCTCACAGCAACCTCAAACTCCTGGGCTCAAGCAATCCTTCTGCCTCAGCCTCCCGAGTAGCTGGGACTACAGGCACGCGCCACCATGCCCAGCTAATTTTTTTCTATATATATCTTTAGTCGGCCAATTAATTTCTTTCTTTCTATTTATAGTAGAGACGGGGTCTCACTCTTGCTCAGGCTGGTTTCGAACTCCTGACCTTGAGCGATCCGCCCGCCTCGGCCTCCCAGAGTGCTAGGATTACAGGCGTGAGCCACCGCGCTCGGCCAGGAAGAACTTTTAATTCATAAGATAAGGTCAAACTGTTTTCCAAAGAGGTACTTATTTACACTCGCACTAACAATGTATTGAGAGCTCCTGCTGTTCCTGGTGGTCAGCAACACTGCTATTGCCCAACCTTTTAATGCTTGCCAACCTAGTGGGTGTAAAATGCATCTTGTAAGTTGTGACGTCTTCCTTTTCTTTTTAAATAATCCTAGGACTTTCTTTTACACACTAAAGTTTGAGAAATAGTTCTCAAATTATTTCTATAGTAAAAACGAATACAGTGATTTCTAGGTGGGGAAAGATTTCTTAAACAAGATCCATAGATGAAAAAAAATGCTGCCTTTGAGACTATTTATAATTTCTGCAAATCTTTAGACTTTATTTTTATTATTTTAGAGATGGGGTCTCGTTATAACACCCAGGCTGGTCTTGAACTCCTGGCCTCAAGCAATCCTCCCACCTCAGCCTCCCAAGTAGCTGGGACTATAGGTGTGAGCCACTGTGCCCAACTGTGAGACTGTTCGTAATTCATTATATTCAAAAATAGATGCTATGGACCAAGTTAACAGGCAGCCACAGACTAGTAAGAAATATTTGCCATGGCTGCAAATGAAAAACAATTAATAACCTGTACTTAAAGGCCTAGAAAATGAACAATAAGAATTGAGGATCCTCAAAACTGATGAAAAATACAAACAAGGAAAAGAGTGGCTAACAGTATATAAAGAGTCATTCAATTTCACTAGCAACCAGAGATGCACAGGTTGAAATAATAAGACACCAGGTAATACCCATTTGACTGGTATTATCCATTTTTCCATTTTTTTGCCATATGTTTGTGTTGCTGTGGGGAGAATGAGAACCTCCAGGCACTGCTGGTGAGCATTTAAACTTGTACAGCCCCTCTGGAGGGAAATCTGCCAGTATTTAGTGCAATTAGGTGAGACTATACCCTATGACCCCAGATCCCTTACTCTTGGAAAAAACCCTAACATGGACATACTGGGGATATGAGAAGGGCTCTTCATCACAGCCTTGGCTAGGGTAGCCAAAGTGGAGGTAAAATACAAAATATGCTTACAGTGGAATACTATACAGCAGTCAGAAGAAACAAACTAGGTCTAAATGTAGCATTATATATACAATAAAAAAATGTCATTTAAAGAAAAGTTCAGAAAAAACAAGGTTTACAGCCCAGCCATTTATGTAAAATTTTAAAAAGCACACAGAAAATACAACATATCTTTTTTTCATCGATGCATATTTATATTGCTCAACACGGGCAGGTGGACTGGGAAGATCTGTATTCACGAGAATACGGTGGGCCGGGAGGGAGTGGGACCAGAGATGAAGAACAATGGCAAAAGACGAAGTCCAGCAAAGCAGGACTTTACGGGCACCGAAGGCTACAGGAGACTATGAACTGAGAATCACTGGCCTCTCCTCTGTGAGTGATCCCCGGTGCTCAGGAAGTTATTGGGAAGGCAGCCCCAAATAAAATTCAAGGTGTCACAACTGACCTGGGTTAAAACCTGGCTGGATGACCATGAAATTCACAGGCCTGAGGCAGAGAAATTAGAGTGCTCAAAAGGAAAGTGAAACTAATGAAACCATTCTGCTAAGTGAGAAAGAGAAACTATTCCCTCACCCTAAACCGGGTAAATTTCCTGTAAATAGTTCAGTGTTGTGGATTCAAGGTTTACTTTGGAAGTCAGGAATTTGATGACATGCCTAATCTTTGTTCTGTCAAAGGCCTTTCAGTTTATATTATATCCTCTATGCACAGCATTCAATCCACCGGAGTTCTCCCTTGGAATATAGATAATTTGGTCTGCTCACCACCGCATCACTTTGGCTTCCAGAGTTAAGAGAAAATCCCTGAGGTCAGATGAGGCTGATGTCTCACCGCAGTGGTACTGGGGCTCCCCCCAAAACAGAAGGGGGACTGAGAGGGACAAGCCCTGACGATATCAGGCCAAACATGGTATTCAACTGCCCTGTAGCCCGTGGCATCAAATATCAAGCATCCCAGAAAGCTACAGTTGGAAAGTAGCCAAAGTATATGACTGTGTAGTTTACCTCCCTCTCATGAAAAATCTAAGGCCTGAGAGGGGCTGAGAACTGCCCAAGGTTACAGCAAGTCAGGTACAAGACTGGGTTTGGAATTCAGAGCTCCTGGGTGCCCAGGCTACGGCTGGAAAAGATTTATCACAGCCAGGTCCACCAGACTGGCATCAAGAGAGTAAATATAATTATCTTCTTAGGCAAATTCCTGGGGCTAGAAGCATTCCTTAATGGCCATCAGTTCACCCCAGTCCCTATGGGCTAAAATGCATCCATGGAAACTGGAACAAATCATTTCGGGCATTTTCTCTCTTTCATCATAATCCCTAGATTTCCTACAACAAAAACCAAAATTCTGTAACTTACGTGTATGGCCATCTCTATCCCCTTGCCACCTAAATCACTTGACACAGCTGTAAAGCTCTTATGAGGCGTGGTGCTGATGTCAAAAAAAGAAATCCAAACTTGAACACTGGGTTTTTATTGAAGCCAATGGCAGTCAATCTAGCTTTCTATTTAACTGCTGTATTATATAGTCAAGTACACACTCTTGGGACCTTCCTCTCCTTATCACCCCCAGAAGGGCGGGAAGCAGGAGGTGGATGAAGGGGCAACACAAACACCCTCTGAGCTTGGCAAACACTACTGGTCTCAGCTGAGTCTGCTGGCCCCAGACTAGAAAATTAAGCCTCCTCTTAAATAAACTAATAGGAAAGATGCCTCTCCAAATGACTTCTACTCTGAATGAAAAGTATACTCAGCAGAAGTAAGAGAAGGACAATGCAACCTGAGCCCCCATGGCATTTAAGGAGAAAAGGCAGAGAGAAAAAAATACACCACACTCCGGTTCACAATTCAAACACTTGTCCCCTCAGGGGGCATGAAAGACTTCTTGCTGGGGTGGACAGAGAGACAGTGGGCAATGCCTTACAACACGCCCATTCCCCAGGCTCCTTGGCCTCCCCAAAGATGTCTGGAACTAGCATCTGTTTTTGGTCTGCAGGGGCTCAACACATAGCACCATGAATGGAGCACAATTAGATGGACCTTTGTTTTTTAAAAACCAGCATTAATTTTGGGTCTCAAGTATACGGCAAGGGGATGAAGTCAGCTGGAAGGAGGCACCAACCTATGTAAACTGATGTCCTGAAACTGACAAAGTCACACAGGATGAGTGATGGGATGAATGGTGGGAGCAGATCTGCAACCTTGATGTGTACTTATGGAATGACAAGAAGAGAAGGGAGTCAGACAGGCCCTCTAAAACAAGTTCCTGGTCCTGGGGACAGAGGAGGAAGGGGTTCTGACAGTGTGGCAGAGTAGAAGTAGCTACAAGGGAGTATATAAAGCGAGTGAGATACATGAGGAGGGGCAGAAAGCAGGGCAGACCTGTTCCATCTGAAAGACAGAGCAAAGAGCAGAGGGAGCTCCAAGGTCAAAACTAAGTTTTACTTCTCCTTCCAACCCCACTGTACCTCGTGTCATCCTACACATCAGCTTCCTGGGAGAACTTTCCAGGAAGAGTTGAAATGAAATGACTGTGGCAAGTGAAGAGCTATTAGAAAGCCAGAGTAGGGCAAGTGAGGAGACACAAGATTTCTGTTGGGAGGACTATGCACTGACAGGGGAGCCTGATACTTGCGACTGGGGGAAGGGGAGTTGTCTCTACCTTGTCCCAAGGTCTGAAATTCTGAAACGCAAGAGTGAAATGCAGTATTAACAGAAGGGCCAAGGACAGATGCATATGGAAGGAAGAAATGGTTTCTGCTTCTAGGTGTGTGTGTGTGTATGTATACGAGAAAGACTAACCTTTGCTTTCCAGCCTTGTCTCTAGTCTTAGAGCCTATGTGAGGGATGAAGTATGTGTGAGTCTGGAGGTGAGAATAACAGTGTCCAATGTGTACCTGGGGTCCTAGTGAGATACCTGAGGTCTGAAAAAAAAGAGCCAGAAATCCACGACAGTTCTTGTGCTCTGATTCCTGCTGACAGGGGTAAAGTGTGAAAACGGTACAGTGGCCAAGCGCGGTGGCTCATGCCTGTAATCCTAGCACTCTGGGAAGCCAAAGTGGGAGGATTGCTCGAGGTCAGAAGTTTGAGACCAGCCTGAGCAAGAGCGAGACCCCATCTCTACTAAAAATAGAAAAAAATAGCTGGGCGTGGTGGCACGTGCCTATAGTCCCAGCTACTCAGGAGGCTGAGGCAGGAGGATCACTTGAGCCCAGGAGTGAGGTTGCTATGAGCTAGGCTGACACCACAGCACTCTACTCAGGGCAACAGAGTGAAACTCTGTCTCAAAAAAAGATAGAAGGGTACAGTGGTCTTGGGCCTTAGTTCTAAGGGCAGAGAAGAATGGGGACAGCATTGGGGAGAGGGGGATACCTGCCTAAGTGCTCAGAATGTATAAAGTGTGTTTGAGGAGAGGTGACTAAAGCTAAGTTAGGAGAATAAAATTAGTAAGACTCTTATGTACATCAGAGAAGCTAAAGAAAGGATTAGAAAGATTGTGCAACAGCTTGAGAACTGAAGCAGTTAAAAATGAGGGGAAGGTTAAAATCTCACTGCAAGATGCAAGAGGTGGTGGTCTGCTTCCCAGAGCTGGTCTTGGTTCTGAGAATGAGGACAGTGACACTGAGGAGCAGGCGTGAAGTAGAGAGTGTCCAAGTGCGTGTATGTGGAGAGCACGGTTGGGAGGACATTTTCTCTGATGGAGCAGATGGGAAATGAAGGGGCAGTAAATGGGTGAGGCCCAGTTCTCCCGGGAAGCTGATGTGTAGGATGATGTGAGGGTTAGGGTCACAGGGAGGAAACAGGGAAGATGGCAGAGCAAAGAATTAGTAAGGTGGGGCCAGGCGCAGTGGCTCACACTTGTAATCCTAGAATTCTGGGAGGCCGAGGTGGGTGGATTGTTTGAGCTCAGGAGTTCAAGACCAGCCTGAGCAAGAGCGAAACCCTTTCTCTACTAAAAATAGAAAGAAATTAGCTAGACAACTAAAAATATATAGAAAAAACTAGCTGGGCATGGTGATGCATGCCTGTAGTCCCAGCTCCTCGGGAGGCTGAGCCCAGGAGTTTGAGGTTGCTGTGAGCTAGGCTGATGCCATGGCACTCTAGCCCGGGCAACAGAGTGAGACTCTGTCTCAAAAAAAAAAAAAAAAAAAAAAAAAAGAATTAGTAAGGTAGGTTGGGCCAAGCAGTCCTGGGGCTCTGTGGGGATGACAGGGTCCCTAGCTAGAAGAGGCAGAGCTTTGGGATGCAAGTGCAGGAGGGCTGGCCCTGCGGGGGACAGCTTATTTGACACTCACACTTAGGGTGTATGTGTGCATGTATGCAGGGAGTAGTTTTCTCCCAGAGTCTGAACTGGGGATGACAGTGGTAAGTGGGCTACACTGGGCCCTTCAGTAAAGGGTGAAGGGTGTGTGAGTTCTCTGGGACCATGCTGAGGGGTGAAGAAAGGGCCCCGAACTGGGGCTGGGTAAGTCAAAGCTCGCCTTCATACCCGTGCTTGGATTCAGATGTGTGGTGGATGGAGTGAGCCCCTCAACCTCACCCCAGGCTGTGTGGTAAGGGGCTTAGAGGGGATCAGGTGAGTGAGGAATGCTCTGGGGAGCTAAACCCCTGTCTCAGGGCCAAGTCCATACAACCCCGGCCTAAGAGACTCCCAGGCCGTGTTAAAGCGAGTTTCTGTCCTTGGGTTTACAAATCGTGTGGTGCCAGCTGTGTTGTGAGGGACTCCGGGATGGGCTGGGACCGTTGAGCACCCCTGACCTGCAGACTTTACCAATGTTGCCCTGAGCCCCGGACTTCGGGAAGGGGTAAAGTCTAATGCTCTGGACCAGGTCTTCGGTGCTCCGGGTTTGGGCAGAAGACAGCTCCCCCCGCCCCCCGATGGCTGGCTCCGTGGCGTACCTGGTCACTGGCACCCAAGCTGTAGTAGCCGTGTGTCACCACTTCCCAGTGCAAGAAGCAGACGAGGGCGTCCTGCGTGCTGGTGATGGCCGGCGCTGCCGATGCGAACAGTACCTCCAGGCCCGCCATGAGAGGCTGCGGCTCCTGCGTGCGGAGGAAGGGAAGCGAAGAGTGTAGTGAGTCGGCTTCGCCCTTCCCACCGCTGTAATTCAGTCCCGCTCTTCCGCGGGTCCTTGCCCGTCCCACACCTACAGCTAAAATGGAGACGCACAGGGGGTGGGGCGCGGTCGCCGGAAGTAGCTCCAAGCGCCGGCGTGTCTGTGCGAGGCGCGCCGGGCTGGAAACGCGAACGCGACGCTTAAAGGTTCCGCCAGGGAGCGCTCGCGGGGAGTGCGGCCCTTCAAAGCTGCATTTCCCGACTCTCCCGGCAGGGGCAGCGCTGCTTTGCTCAGGGCGTTGCCAGGGAGGCCACCTTGCTGTGAGCCACAGAGTTCCCATCCGCAAAATGGGGAATGGGACGCCGGGGAAGAGGCCAGGAAATATGGCTAAAATATATTCAGAATAGCTGTTAGCGTGTATGCAGTGCTAGTTACATGCCACATTATTTTAAATGTTTTACTTGTATTTATTTAGTGTTCATGACCCAGCCTATGCAGTTGGTATTCATGATTAAGATGCCTCACTTTACAGATGAGGAAACTGAGGCACAAAGGGATAAATTGACCAAAATGACACAGTCAACCAGTGAGTGGTGGAGAGGATATTGGAACTTGGCAGATTGGCTCCTAGGATAACATTTATTAAGTGTTTATTGTATGTTACATCCTGTGCCAAAACCTTTACCTCACCCTCTCAACAACCCTATGAAGCATGCTCCATTTTCATCCCCATTTTGCAGATGACTAAACAGCTCATAGAGTTGAGGCCATTTCCCCAAGAAGACACAACTGCTGACCCACTACCAAATTTCAATCATTGATTTGCCTACCCACTTTATGATTTTTACCACCTATTATTTCTTCAACAAGTTTCTTGAAATTCATTTATTGTTTTTACTCAAATAAATTTGGTTTCCCCATCCCAGTCAGCATGCTGGTCCAAGCCACTGTCATCTCTCAGGTGGATGTCTGGTGTCAGCCTCTGAACTGCCCCACTCCATCCCAGTCTCCCTGTTTTACCCCATTATCCCTGTCTTAGCCTGGGTTCCCTCAGAAGCTAATGGTGAGACAAGGGTTTGAATGGTTTATTTGGGAGCTGATTGCAGGAAATAACAGTAGGGGAGTGGAGAACTGAGACAAGAAGGGAAGCAGACAACAGAGGGAGTGTGATCAGGCCATTTACCTCTGTGGGAAACTGGAGCTCAGGCCTACTGGGAGCTCTGGGAGGCAGGGCTGGACATGTCTCAAGAGTTGTTCCAATTGAAGGCATCTGCCACAGGTTGAGAGCTGCTTCTGGGGTCATGAAAGCCCTCAGGCAGAGAGTTGTGAAATTTAGAGAAAGCAGTCTTTGGTGCTTAGAGGTGACTGCTGGGGGGTGAGTCTGCTTTGTGCCCCCCAAACCCCAACTGAAGGTGAGCCATGCCCAGAGTAGGCATTAGCATCTGGGTATTGAAAGAATGGAGTGAGCTCTGTCTCCTGCCCTCAGGGCTGGAACTGTGTCCTATCTGCCCTGAACCCCAGGGTCCTCCAGGGATGGGAACAAATGGGAGCATCCCCTGGGGCTAGAGTTTTCTGTGTCTTGCCCCTTGCCTTGCCCCTTGCCCCTGATCCAACACTTTCTGTGGACTTACCTACATCAGCAAGTGTCCCAGTCTGCCCCAAGGCCTATGAGCGGCTGAAAAGGGAAGCAGGTGGCAGGTGCTTCCCCCGGCGCAGTCCCCACTACCTGGGAAGAATAGAGCCCATGCCAGAGATGGGGGCCCAGGATGATGGAAAGAACTCAGCAGGTGGCTGCAGCCACCAGTTCCTGGTTGCCAAGTGACAGCAATATGAGTATTCCAAACTCCCTGTCTCCCTGGAAACCATGAAGAAGTGAGCCAAGGGCAGTACTTAGATAGGCACTGAGGCGGAATCATTCACCACTGTAATTTTTCTCCTTTGGCCTAGCATCAGCCCAACCATACCACCTCCCCCAGGAAGCCCTCCACGGTTAATATTGTTCTTTGCTTCTACAAAGTAGCTAACTGGCACCCAAGACTTCCCACTCCCTTTGTCAGTGGGGTACCCAGCATACTTGATACCCAAAGCAGTTGTCTTTTTTTTTTCTGAAATGTATTGTCATTTTAATGTAACTCTATTAGTTTTTTATTGTGGTAAAATACACATAAAATTTATCATCTTAATTATTGTAAGTGTACAGTTCAGTGATACGAAGTACATTCATACTGCTGCGCAACCATCACCAACATCCATCTCCAGAACTCTCTTTTTATCTCGCAGAACTGAAACTCTGTACCCATTAAATAATAACTCCCCGTTTATTCCTCCCTTTAGCCCCTGGTAACCACCGTTCTGCTCTCTGTGTCTATGAAATTGAGTACTCTGGATACCTTCTATAAGTGGAATCATGCAATATTTGTCTTTTTGTTAACTGGCTTATTTCACTTAGCAAAATGCCCTCAAGGTTCATCCATGTTGTAGCATGCGACAGGATTCCCCTGCTTTTGATTATAACACTGAATACTACTGCATTGTGTATATACACCACAATTTGTTTACCTATTCATCTGTCCATGGACACTTAAGTTGCCTCCACCTTCTGGCTATTGTGAATTATGCCGCTGTGAACATGGATGTACAAATATCTCTTCAAGACCCTGCTTTCAGTTCTTTGGGGGTATATACCTCGAAGTAGAATTGCTGAATCGTGTGGTAATCTTATTTTTAATTTTTCAAGGAACCACTATACTGTTTTTCTCAGGAACTGTATCATTTTACATTCCCACCAACAATGTACAAAGTTTCCAATTTCTCCACATCCTCAGCCATCCTTGTTATTTTCTGGGTTTTTTTTTTTTTATAGTAGCCTTTCTAGTGGATGTAAAGTAGTATCTCATTGTGGTTTTGACTGGCTTTTCCTAACAATTGGTGATGTTGAGCATCTCACGTACTGATGGCCATTTGTACAGCTTTGGGAAAATGTCTATTCAAGTCCTTTGCCCATTTTTGAATTTGTTTGTTTGTTTTTTGTTGTTGAATTTTAGAAGTTCTCAATATATTCTTGATATTATTTATTTATCAGATATATGATTTGCAAATATCTGCTCCCTTTCTGTGAGGTTGCCTTTGTACTCTGTTGATAGTATCTTTTAATGTACAAAACCTTTTAATGTTCATAATGTCCAATTTGCCTATTTTTTTTCTTGTTGCCTATGCCTTTGATGTCATATCCAAGAAATCGCTGCCAAATCCAATATTGTAAAGCATTTGCCCTATGTTTTGTTCTAAGAGTTTTATGGTTTTAGGTCTTATGTTTAGGTCTTTGATCCATTTTGAGTTAATTTTTATGTATGGTGTGAGGTGGAAGTCCAACATCTTTTTTTTTAAATTTGAGACGGAGTCTCACTCTGTCACCCAGACTTGAGTACAGGGATGTCATCATAGCTCAATGCAACCTCAAACTCCTGGGCTCAAGCCATCTTCCTGCCTCAGCCTCCCAAGTAGCTGGGACTACAGGTGTGCATCTCAATGCCTGGCTAATTTTTCAATTTTTAGTAGAGACGGGGTCTCGCTCTCACTCAGGCTGGTCTCGAACTCCTGACCTATGGGGATCCCCCCACCTCAGCCTCCCAGAGTGCTAGGATTACAGGTACAACTTCATTCTTTTGCATGTGGATATCCAGTTTTCCCAAAACCTTTTGTTGAAGAGACTGTCCTTTCTCTACTGAATGGTCTTGGTATCATTATGGATAATCATTTGACCATATATGTGAGGGTTTATTTCTGGCTCTCTGTTCTGCTCCATTGGTCTACGTGTCTGTCTTTATGCCCTTATCACACATTTCGATTATTGTAGCCTTGTAGTAAGTTTTGAAATCAGGAAGTGTGAATCCACCACTGGAACAGATAACTTCTCAATACTCCCCTCCTCATCTATATGACAAAATTATTTTCAGTAACAATCACATTATAATCAGTAAGAAATATTATTTTCCTGGCTCATTCTTTTTGCATGAAAGTATATGTTATATATTATATTATATAACTCCTTTGGTAAGTTTTGACAATTGCACACAGTCCTATAAGCACCATACCCTCTAGGTATTTCCAGAAGGAAGAGATTTTTTTAAAAATCATCAGTATTGAGGTCTAATTTACATATAATAAAACCACCCATTTCAATTACACTTTATGAGTTTTGACAAATGTATAGACTCACATAACCACCATGACCAAAATATAGCACATTTACATTACTCCAAAAAATTTCCTCATGCCCTTTTGCAATTAATCTCCCCAACCTCTCACCCAGGCACCCACTGATCTGCTTTTTTATCTCCATAAATAAATTAATCTATGGACAAATTATGTCTCTTTTAAAATTTCATTTGAGTGAAATGTATGTATGTTATTTGGATCCCCAAAAAGCAGACGTCAAGATGGAGTTATCAATGTCAGAGATTTACTGGGGATAAGGCTCACAAAAGACACAGGGGAGTGGGAACAGGGGTATGTGAGAAAACTTTCAGGCCTTTATGCAGGTCTGGCACCTATGAAAGAAGACAGGGAAGGAACGAGGACTGGACTGGGAAAGCCTCAGGCTCCAGTGAGTTCTGAGAAAGTCTCAGCCAGCCGACCAGGGAACTGCAACACCAAGATTTCCCATAGAGAGCGCCATGTTGGGCTGAAATGGCCAGACCTTGGTATTCATTCCACGCCCAGTGGGCTATCCACGAAGAGCGTGGCTTCAGCATTGTCCCAGTGGTGCTACAGCTGGAGGCTGTTAGCAAACTCTACTCCTCACAGCTGCCTGGCAGTTTTTTTTGAAGGGAGACGGCACCCCTCCATGGCTGACATAAAATATGTTCTCCTTCATGCCTGACATTTTTCTCTCATCATCTTGTCTGAACTTCATTCATGTTGTGTGTATCAGTCCGTTCCTTTTTATTTCTGAGTAACATTCTATTGTATCCATGTGCCACGCTGTATCCATTCCTTTATTGATATACGTATGGGTTGTTTCCAGTTTTGAGTGATTATGAAAAATGTTGCTATAGACATATGTGTATAGGTCTTGGTGCAGCCATATGGTTTTATTAGTCTTGAATAAATTCCTAGGCGTGGAATTGCTGGATCATGTATGTTTATAGCAAACTGCCAAATGGATTCCCAAAGCGGCCTTGCCATTTTATACTTCCACCAACAATGAATGAGAGCCCTAGCTGCTCCACATCCAGCAGAAAGGGATTGAAAACGAAACATGTGGCTCTTACTACACCAGTGGATAGGCTGGAATGTAAAGATTAGGGAAAGCTGCCACCAGCTTTCGGAGAGTCTGGAAGGTGCCGGAGCCTCAGAAACCACCAGCAGTGGTCACAGCTGCCTCCTGTCCTGGGAAAACCTGTAGAGGCTGCTGCCAAACTGAGTCCTGAAACTCCAGATTCTGCCTCTGCTGTTGGAGAAGCAACAATGTGCTTCTGCTTCTGCCTCCCATTGGCTGAATCCAACTCAGAACCCTGCTGGCAAGTCATTCTGAAAGATCGCAGTTGTCAGGCTTCGGCCCCTGACATCCAGGGGAGGGGCATAGAAGGTGTGTATGGGCTGAGGCTTTAACAGACAAATTACCCAGTGTATATTATCTCATTTAATCCCACAACAACTCTTTAAGGTAGAAACTATTATGACCTTCATTTTTTTTTTTGGAGACAGAGTCTCACTCTGCTGCCCAGGCTAGAGTGAGTGCCATGGCGTCAGCCTAGCTCACAGCAACCTCAAACTTCTGGGCTCAAGCAATTCTTCTGCCTCAGTCTCCCAAGTAGCTGGGACTACAGGCATGCGCCACTATGCCCGGGTAATTTTTTCTATATATTTTTAGTTGGCCAATTAATTTCTTTCTATTTATAGTAGAGACAGGGTCTCACTCTTGCTCAGCCTGGTTTTGAACTCCTGACCTTGAGCGATCCGCCCGCCTCGGCCTCCCAGAGTGCTAGGATTACAGGCGTGAGCCACCGCGCCCGGCCTTGACCCTCATTTTTAAAATGAGAAAAGTAAGGTACAGAGATGTGGCACAGTTGTCTCCAAGCAACTGACTCAGGGTTTGAACCAGGTGGTAAGCTACATGCCCCATCACGGTAGTGCTGTGCCTCCCGCAGCACCACCGATGGCTTGCAGGATCCCAAGCACTGAGTTCTGAGGTCTATGCAGGAAAAGGTGAGAGTCATAACTAAGGACCATTTTGCAGGCATTGGCTGGGAACAAGAAAAGTTTGCCCTTGGGAATAGAGAAGAGGGCCCAAGCTGGGGACAAAGAAATGGCCTAGGCATAGGAAGCCCTTCCAACCACAGGGACACATGGAGGGTCCATGCAGAGACAAGGGAAGCCACAAGAGGGAGCCCGGGCCCACCCAAATGCCCACAGAGGGCAGCCACTCAGGGCGAGGTACACATCTCCTTTGTCCTGACTCATTCCACCAGGAGGTTCAGGGGAGCCCTAGACGGGAGCCCCCCGGCAGCTCTGTCCACACTGTAGGCAGTCTTCACACCTGAAAATACCTGCTTTTAGCTCTGAGCATCAACGACCTCAGGAAGAGACAGTCCTCAGAGAAGCCAGTCCTAGGGGGCACAGGGCCTGTTTCCAAGGCCACTCTCCTTCTCTCATGCCCGGCTTCCCTGAGCAGACATCGCTGTCTACATTCTTTCCCAGACTTGGTCCTGATCCTTTCCCCTACCCTCCCCCACCATGTCCAGCTCCAGCCCCAAAGTCCCATCAGACACTTGCCCACATTGGTCAGGCAGGTGACATGGGTGACCAGCCTCACCTTGAAAGGCCAGAGGCTTTGCCTAATGCCCGAATGAGAACATCTGCTCCGTGAGCACAGGGATTTGTGTCTGCCTGGTTCATTGCTGTACCTTACCTCTGGCACCTAGAACAGTGCCTGGCATACAAAAAGGTGCCCAATAGGTATTTGTTGAATGAATGAATAAATTAACACATGTACCCTGTGGGCAAGTGTCGAGGTCTTGGAGTCAAGAAGCTGGGGTTCTCATTGATGTGAGACATCTCGGTCTCATTGCTCACTCACTGTGCAACTTTGGGCATATAAATTAACAAATTATCAAATAAGGATTATAATGGCAACTCCCCCAAGGTTGTTGGGAGGATTCCTGGAGGTGATGTCAGTAAAGTGTGTCCCACAGTACCTGGCTCATGGCAAGGGCTCCTTCGTGGTGGCTCATTGTTTGAGATAATGAGGCCTTGGAAAGCAGCACATATTTATTGAAGATTTGCCACATATCTGGCACGTGGCTCACATTAGTTAGTTCAATTTTCTTAACAACTTTTATGAGAGGTTAAGTAGCTCTGAGAAATTAAGTAACTTTCCCAGGGTCGCACATCTGAGAGGAACAAATTTGGGTTTAAGTCCTGGCCTCAAAGCCCGCAGCATGCAAGTTCTTGAGTCAGACTTCCTGGGTGCAAGTCCGGGCGCCTTCACTTACAAACAGTATGACGCTGGGCACGTTTCTCAGAGGGGAGGTCTAGGAAGGGACAGAAGTGGGCCACCACCTCGGCCTGGACTGTTCCTTGGGATTTTGAGGGTCAAAGATACCGACCAAATGAGCTGGTAGAGTGCTTGGAATGAGGCTCGCAGATAGCAAATTATTACCTCCAGAGCTGTTCTTACTGGGAGCCACCACATGTTGAGTGACAGTGTGCGTCAGGTACCTTGTTGACCTTGCTTGCGTGTGCTGCCCATTTCATCCTCCTCACAACCCAATATAAGAGAGACTATTGTAACCTTTGATTAGGGAACCGAGGATCACAAAGGAGGTGGCACCTGGCCAAGGCCACTTTGAAAGTAGGCACAAACTGAGTTAAAACCCAGGTCTGTCTAGTCTCACAAGCCATGTGATTTTGTCGAACGCCTGTTGACCTTGGCGAGTCTCCTTCCTTGGCTGGGCCCTGGTCTACCCATCTGTCCAGGACGTTGGGTCAGCTGGCCTCCCGAGTGACATCTTCTCCATTCCCTCCCCACTTGGCGGGGAGCTTCACGGCTGCCACTCTGGCAACTCTGGGAATGGCCTGGCAGGCTGGTGGCATGGGTGTGGTAGGTCAGGGCAGCCGGCTGGCAGGGACATGGCAGGGATGAAGTCCAGCCCTGGCACGCAAACCATAGCCCATCCAGAACCACCATAGTTTCCACCTTGCTCACATGGCCTAGCGGAAAGGGCCGGCCCCAGCTGGAGTTTAACAAGAGAAAAGGAAAAGATGTTTTTCAATTACTGGGTCAAACCCCAAGTTGGCGAGGATGGAAAGGGCAGGGCAGAAGCCAGCTCCATTTGAATCAGTATTTCCCTGCCTTGTCTGTGGCCCAGCTGTCATCCTGCACACAGCTGTCACCTTAGAGCATGCTGTGCCAATTGCAGAAGCAGGCGAGTTGTCTTGCTTTGGGTCAGGGCCTCCAATGCTGTGGTTCCCAACCCTCAGTCTACCAACTGCTTATGGTCCCCCATCCATGGAAAAATTGTCTTCCATGAAACTTAGGAAAGGGTGGGGCAAATATGCACACAGCAGGAGGTGAGCAACGGGCAAGCAAGCAAAGCTTCATATGTATTTACGGCCGCTCCCCATAGCGCGCATTACCACCTGAGCTCTGCCTACCCCCCCATCCATGGAAAAATTGTCTTCCATGAAACTGGTCCCTGGTGCCAGAAAGATTGCAGACCACTGCTCCAATGCACCCAACTCCATGCCAAGCCCTCAGTGAGGTCAAAGGAGAAACTCTTGTCTTCAGAGCATTCAGCTGTCAAGTCTTTATCAAGGGCTGTAATGCATAAGAATACTTGGTTTGCACAGGAAAGAGAACTCAAATTGGCTTGGGCAAAAAAGCAATTTATCGGCTTGTGTAACAAAATTGTCCTAAGGAAAAAAATGAAGTGGGGAGAGGAAAGTGGGATTAAAAATGAGACATTTTAACTAGGGAGGCCAGGGAAGGCCTCACTGACAAGGCATGTTTGAACAAAGACTAAAAGGAGATGAGCCAGGGAGGCAGGTGATATCCCAGGCAGATAGAATGGCAAGTGCAAAGGCCCTGAGGTGGGAATGATCCTTACATGTGTGTCCAGAGCCCAGGGAAGGAGGTGAGGAAGGGGATCTGAGGTCAGAGGGGTAACTAGAAAGCTGAATATTAATAGGGTCAAGGAAAAGACTTGGAAAAAAATTTTAAAACAAATTTTGAGACAGGATCTTACTTTAGTTCACCTAAGCTAGACTACAATGATATCATCACAGCTTACAGCAACCTCAAACTCATGGGGTCAAGTAATCCTCCTGCTTCAGCCTTCCAAGTAGCTGAGACTGCAGGACCATGTCACCATGCCCAGCTAATTTTTAAATTTTTTATAGAGATGGGTTCTTGCTATGTTGCCCAGGCTGGTCTCAAACTCCTGGCCTCAAGTGATCCAGCCACCTTGGCCTCCCAAACTGCTGCATGAGCCACCATGTCCAGCTAAGGGTATTCTTTAAAAAATTTCTTCCAAGCCAGGAATGTAAGATACACATATCAAGTGGAAATGTTGGAGTTGAAAAGAATAATAACTAAAATAAAACATTCACTGGAAGGGCATAATAGTAAATCAGAGCAGAGAGAACGAAAATAAGCAAACTTGAAATTAGAGATTTGAGATTATCCAGTCTGAAGAATAGAAAGAAAAAGAATAAAGAGAAATAAACAGAGCCTCAAAGGCCTGTGAGACATCATCAAACATAACATCATACGTATAGCAGTAGTTTCAGAAGGAAAGAAGAGAGGGAAGGAGTCAGAATATTCGTACAAGGCATCCTCAATACGATTAACAGCTGATCAGTGGAATGATGTATTCAAAGCACTGAAGGAAAAAGACTGTTAATCAAGAATTTTATATCCAACCAAGCATGGTGGCTTACAATTTTGATCCCAGCTACTGGGAAGGCTGTTGTGGGAGGATCACTTGAGCCCAGTTCGAGACCAGCCTGGGCAACACTGTGAGACCCAGTGTCTTAAAAATGAAAAAAAATTAGCCAGGCATGGTAGCATGTGACTTTAGTTCCAGTGACTTGGGAGGTGGGAGGTGGGAGGTGGGAGGATGGCTTGAGCCCCAAGGGTTCAAGGCTGCAGTGAGCTATGATCTTGCACTCCAGCTTGGGTGAGAGAGTGTAACTCCATCTCAAAACAAGCAAACAAACAAACAAACAAACATACAAACAAACTCCACCACCACCAACAACAAAAATTTTATATCCAGTGAAGCAATCCTTAAAAACTGAAAGCGAAATTAAGGCATTTCCAGATAAACAAAAAAGAAGAGAATTTTGTTGTTAGCAAAACCTGCCCTTCAAGAAATACTAAAGAGAATTCTCTAGGCTGAAATGAAAGGACACTAGACAGTAACTTGAATCCGCAATAAGAAATAAAGAACACTAGTAAAGATACACAGTGTAAATATACGTATATAGACAGAGAGAGAGAGTAAATATATTTTTGTTTATAAATATTTTTCTCTTATCTGACTTAAAAGATAACTGTGTAAAGAAATGATTATAAATGTGTGTCGATAGCCATACACTCTATAAAGATATAATTTGTGTGACAATAACAACACAAAAGAAATAAAAGCCATCCACATTGGAAGGGAAGAAGTAAAACTATTCCTATTTGCAGATGACATTATTGTGATCTTATAGAAAATCCTGAGAATTCCACAAAAACACTATTAGAGCTAATAAAGTAGTTCAACAAGGTTGCAGGATATAAGATCAATATGAAGAAAATCAATTATATTTCTGTGCATTGGCAATGAACAATACAAAAATGAAATAAAGAAAATAATCCCATTTATAATGGCATCAAAGAGAATAAAATTGCTTAGGAATAAATTTAACAAAAGAACTAAAAGACTTACACATGAAAACTGCAAAGAATTCATTGAAAGAAATTAAAGAGGACTTAAATAAATGGGAAGACATTTATGTTCATGGATTAGAAGAAATAATATTGGCAATATTCTACAAGTTGATTTATACAGATCACGGCAAATCCTACCAAATTCACAGCTGACAATTTTTCAGATATTGATAAACTGATCCTAAAATTCGTATGGAAATGCAAGGGAATAGAATAGTCAAAATAATCTTAAAAAGGACAACATACTTTCCTATTTCAAAATCTAGTACAAAGCTACAGCAGTCAGTGTGGTCCTGACATAAGAACAGACATATGGGCCAGGCGCAGTGGCTCACGCCTGTAATCCTAGCACTCTGGGAGGCCGAGGTGGGCGGATGGCTCAAGGTCAGGAGTTTGAAACCAGCCTGAACAAGAGTGAGACCCCGTCTCTACTATAAATAGAAAGAAATTAATTGGACAACTAAAAATACATAGAAAAAATTAGCCGGGCATGGTGGCGCATGCCT
This sequence comes from Lepilemur ruficaudatus, assembly GCA_963574885.1. Classification (NCBI taxonomy): domain Eukaryota; kingdom Metazoa; phylum Chordata; class Mammalia; order Primates; family Lepilemuridae; genus Lepilemur; species Lepilemur ruficaudatus. The sequence continues at coordinate 45,498 of CAUYRT010052529.1, read as the reverse complement.
GTAGTCCCAGCTACTTGGGGGGCTGAGGCAGAAGGATTGCCTGAGCCCGGGAGTTGGAGGTTGCTGTGAGCTAGGCTGACGCCATGGCACTCTAGCCTGGGCAACAGAGCGAGACTCTGTCTCAAAAAAAATAAATAAATAAAATAAAATAAAGAACAGACATATGGATCACTGGAATAGAACTGAGAGTCCAGAAATAAATCCATACATTTTTGGGCAATTGATTTTTGATAAAGATACCAAGATAATTCAATGGGGGAAAGAATAGTGTTTTCAACAAATAGTACTGGAATAACAGGATACAAAAAATTGAAGGTGGACCCCGGTCTCAATTCCTATATATATAAATTAACTAAAAATGGATCAAAGCCTTAAATCTAAGAGCTAGCACTATAAAACCCTTAGACTAAAGTTCAGGAGTAAGTCTTCATTACCTTGGATTGGGCGATGGTTTCTTCAATATGACACCTAAAGCACAAGCAACCAAAGAAAAAATTCAAAAAATTTTGTAATTCAAAGGACACTTTGAATGTAAATTGTAATTACAATGAAAATCAGAGGACTTGAGTTCTAGAAAGGCCTAATTTTGCTACCAATTAACTAGAAGGCCTTGAATGACAATGATAATAGCTAATGCCTTTCTGGGTTCCTTAATGATTATCAGGCTCTCTCCTGCCCATTATCCTGTCTCCTCAAAGGGAGCCCTTGAGGGTGATGGCACCATTCTGTCTTGTAGATAGGAACCTGGGGGAGTGGGGCTGCTTGTCGAAGGTCACCTAACAGGTGATACAGCAAGTCACTGCTTCTCCCTGAGCCTCCCCATCTGTAAAATGGGCAAAAGGGCATGTAGGCCAGATAATTTCTATACTCTCCCACCTCATTTGAAGTTTCTGGAGTGCAAGGGAAGAAGAGAAAGAAGGGAAAAAGAAAGGGAGAGGAAGAAAGAAGGAAGAGAGACAGAGTGTTAAAGTGTGGTTTGGATTCCAGCTTTTAGTTTTTTGGTCATAATGAGAAAAGATTCAAACCAGATGTTGTTCTGGTGACCTGCAGTAGCTGAGCGTGGCACCGTGTTGTGATAACACCACATTAGCGTGGAGCAATATATCTACCAACAGACCCGGTGAGAGTAAAGCAGTTGGCATTTGCAGGGGCTGCGTCCCAGCGCTCGAGTTCAGCATTTGAAAGGACCTCAGACTCCAACCGGGTTTCCAGACTCTTCCAGGAAGGGCCCATTCTTCAGAGAGTGTCCAGCCCCCAACTCCCACTCACACCTCACTCACACGGCGAGGCAGGGACCCTGGGCACTCACTTGGCCACACATTCGAGGCAGCCTGGCGAGGCCGGAAGGGCAGCAGCCCAGAAGAGCCAGGCTCAGTGGGGGCCGTGGAGTGTGGCCCAAACAGCCCACGGGATCACAGGCCACATTGTTATTACTTTTTAATTAAAATGGCGTCTTTACCCCTTATTACAAAAGCCATGTCTGTTTATTTTAGCAAAATTAGACAGGACAGACCAAGAAAAAGAAAAATTAAAAACGACTCATGACCCAGAGAGAGCCAATGTTAATGCCTGGGTATATCTGGAGTCACGAACTAAATGTCCACAGGGCCAGGCGGTTCATGTAAATGTGAATTTGGTGCTATTAAATTGACACAAACGTGTGAATCGAGTGGTAGTCAAATTAATATAAGTGCGTGGGTAGGACAAATTAATTAATATTGATATAAATATGCAGACTGTGACATTAACCAATACCAAGAATGTCTAAATCTGTGAAGTAATAGAGAGTATGCAGCCAAGTGTAAAGGCATTCAAAAGTCAAAGAGATTTCAGACATTGATTTAGACTCTAGGGGCCACCAGTTTGAAACCCCTGCTAGATATCCTTCTAGATCTTTACATATAAGTATGTATATACATTATGTGCATATATGTATGCATAAAAAAAGGATACACATATATACAGATAAACACACACACACATATTCATCAGACCCCACTTATCTACGGTTTTAGTTATCAGCAGACAATCATAGTCCAAAAATATTAAATGGCAAATTCCAGAAATAAGCAATTACAAAGCTTTAAATTGCGGGCCGTTCTGAGGAGTGTGATGAAATCTAGTGCCATCTAGCACCATCCCACCCTGGACATGAATCCTTCCCTTGTCCAGCTCATCCACACTGAGTTACTACCTGCCCATTAGGCACTGAGTAGCCAGCTAGGTTAGCACATCAGCTGCTGCCGGATCGCAGTGCTTGTGTTCAAGTCACCCTTCTTTTGCTTAGCAGTGGCCCCAAAGCTCCAGAGTAGTGACACTGGCAAGTCACATATGCCAAAGAAAAGCCATAAAGTACTTCCTTTCGGTGGAAAGGTGAAAGTTCTCAACTTAATAAGGAAAGAAAAAAAAAATCATATGCTGAAGTTGCTAAGATCTCTGATACGCAGAAATCTTCTACCCATGAAATGGTGGAGAAGGATAAAGAAACCCGTGCTAGTTTTGCTGTCCTACCTCAACCTGCAAGTTATGGCCACACTATGTGATAGGCGCTTAGTTAAGATGGAAAAGGCACTAAATCTGTGAGTGGAAGACGTGAACAGAAACCTGTTTTGACGGTGGCAGTTGGGATTGGTACTATCTGCTGTTTCAGGTGTCCACTTGGGGTCTTGGAATGTACCCCCTGCACATGAGGGGGGCTACTCGACATCAAGTGTAATCTATGTGTCTGTGTAATGTGACATGCAGATAAGAGCAGAAAAGTTTGGGTTGAACCTCCACCTCTTCTTCCTACCCTAATAGCAGACCCTAAATAACTCTGGGCAACACAGGAACCTGGTGTGAAAATCAATTATTTTTTCTAGTGCTTCCTGGTCTTTAGTGTTTCATGGACCAGTGAATCCTACCTTCCAAAAATTAGGAAAGACTGACCTAGGGCTGCCACCTGTCTTTTCATCAAGTGCGGCGGGCATGGCTAGCTGTTCCCTCAATAGCCATTTTCTACACCCTATTCCTTTCTTTCTTGGTTTAGTTTGAGGGGCCATGAACCCTGTCCCAGGTAATTAATCATCATTAGTAAACTCAACATGGTGATCCCATTCCCTTTGCCAGATTCTTGATAGCCCAGTCTCCCTTGCAGCGAAGGGTGGCCTTGTGACCTAATTTAGCCAGTGAGACATATGAGGAAATCCACTGGACACTTCTGGGAAAGCTTCTGCTTTGCTGTAAAAGAGAAAGTGTCATTGGCACCATTTCATGCTCCTTCTTCCTGCCATGAGCAGTACCAGCCACCTTGGGCCCACAATAGAAAGGGCCAGAGACTCAGAGACCCCTTCCTGTCTAGGGTTGGTGAGCACTGACATGTCCCCAGCAGTCACTACTTCCAGACTTCTTTTTATGTGTAAAATAAACTCCTATTTGTTTATGCCACTGTTAATTGGATATCGTGCTGTTGTCTCTGTTTCTGTGATTTTGCCATAAACTAGCAAAAACTTTTTCATAGAGCAGCCTTAGCCAAAGGACTAAAAAGCCTGGAAATTATCAATCTTTACCACTGCAAAAGCTCGAATGACTGAAGAGAAGTCATCATCAGACTTCCAGTCATTACAGAGACCGGGCTCCTACTGTGGGACATTTAGATTGTTTCTTATTATTTCCTATATAAACAGGGATGCGATGAACATTCTTGAAGCTATAGCTTTGCCCTCATCTTTATTGATTTTCTTTGGATAAATTCCTAGCAGTGGAATTTCTAGGCTGAAGAATATTTATGTTTTAGGCTTTCATGCATGTTGCCCAACTGCTTTCCAGAAAGAAAATACCAAGTTACACTGTCACCTCCCTGCAGCTGTTTCACACAACTTGGACTGACAACACGAGTTGCCCCAGGATCCTTCCTAAACAGCACTTTGCGTAAAAGTGGTTTGAGTTGGCTGGCTTCTGTCCCTTACAACCGGGAGTCCTGATTCACACACCTGTACCACACTCCAGCCCTCCTAAGATGAAAGTCATTTGCATATCTCCAAATGATCACTCCCCATCCTAAAATCCCCCTGCCCTCCCCTCTTCCCCCGGAGCTAGGACAATACAGTCAAGCTTTGCCTGGCTTCAGCCCAGAGCTGTGCCATCAGGGCCTGCTGACATCCTCGGCTTCCTCGCCTACTTCTCACGGGCACATCCAGTCACATGGTGCCATTTATCATTCTACAGCCACATCCTGAGCTTTTGTGTATGTTGCTCCCATCACTGGAAGGCCTTTTTCCTTCTTCTAGTTAACTCATGCTCATCTTTCAAAATTCAGCTCAAACATCACTGCTACGAGGCAGCCTCCTTGACCTCCCCAAACTAGGCAAGGGTCCCCGCCCACCCATACAATGCTTCCCTCTATAATGCCATGATCACACTCAGTCTGTCTGTCTCATTCCTCCACCAGACTGTCAGGTCCTCAGAGGAAGACAGAGCCCGAGAGGGGGAATCCCTGCGGAGAGAAGCCCGATCCTCCTCCCTGCTCTCCGTGCATGCTAACTCTTCCCACCCACTGGCTTCTTTGGGGCTTGGCTTATGTGGCCTTCCCTGTTGCCAAGAAGGGTTGGACTTGGTACCCCAAGGCCTAGAATTTGATCTCGTCCCTCTCTGGGCCTAATCAGAGGAAGGGATCACAAAGGGATCAAATTTTCAACCAGCTATTCCATTCTCAAAGTGGGTATCTAATATTAATAATTACTTATAGCCTCAAATGGTTAAGCCAGACTGGAAGATGTTTGACAAATCATTCTCCCGGAAGTTATAGCAGGAAGTTGAACTCTACAGGCCATTTATGGTACGTGACTCCATCCTGCCTTTCATCCATTCCCTTTTCTTCTGGAAAAAGCCCTGGTTTTCTGTGGTGGATTCAGCCCTTTCCTTCCTTCAGTCAGGGAGGGAAGGAGGGAATGCTGCTCCCAAACCAATCAGAGTTAGGTATTTCCTGGACCAGGGTGATTGGTTCAGATATGTAGGTTTTGTGACCTGAGAGCCAATCAGAATTAGATATTTCCTGGCCCACTGTGATTGGCTCAGGTATACGGCATGTGACCTGAGAGCCAATTAGATTGAATCCCAGAACTGCCACTGGAATTGCGGGAAGACTGTCCCTGCTTTGTGTGGCTTTGGAATCTAGAAGCTGTAGCTACCTAGGTTGCTGGGGAATGGGTCCACACTGATGGATTAAGGCAGAGGCCAGATTCTGATGGCATTGTTTGAACCTTTGTATCCAGCCTCTCCTGGACTATCTGGTTCTCTCTTCCCTCCCCTTTCCTCCTTTTCCTTTTTCTCCTCCTCCCCTTCATTTGTCCTTCCTCTGTCTATTTCTTCTCCCTCCCCACCAGCTGCCCTACCCACCATATTGCGGATGTTTCAGGCTCTGGTCTGCCCATTGTGTGCGGGCCAAACTGCTCCCTCTACCCAGTAGGGGTGGGGACGGGGTCATCAGAGGGGCTGTGAGGAACAGGCAAGCAGAGGGTGCATGGAAGTGGCAGAGTAACGGGGCAACAGGCCGTGGTCCTGGAACCCTCCCCAGGGCGTTTCTTTATTCTGGCTCATAGCTCAGTTGGTGTTGATGGCCTTGTTACCAGCTTAGGAGCTTGCCTGTGCCAGCTATGTGAGCTTTTCACAGTGCTGCTGGGGGAAAGACTTCCTCTCTGTCTGCCCCACGTACTCATCACCAGGACTGTCCAAGGGCAACACCACACAGTGCAGGGAGAATCAAAAGGAACAGTCTCCATTACGGTTTTAGCATCATCTTTGTCATGTTGGCTGGCAGGGAACACAAAAGACGTTTATGCTGTCACCTGGATTCATACATCTCCTTGCCCAAGCCTGGGCCCATCATCTCTTCTGGGACCATTGCCCTTCAAGGCTCACCCTGGCATCAGCTTCTAATCTGCTCTCTGAATCACAGACAGTGTGCCTCATCTGAAACGTGCTCTATTCAGGGCACTTTACAAATTCAGGGAGTGGATTAGTTATATATCACTGCATAATAAGTTGCAAGGTGTAGTGGCTTAAAAGAGAGGTTGGCAAGCTATGAGCCTCAGGTCAAATCTGGCTTGCTACTTGTTTTTTGTAAATAAAATTCTTTCGGAACACAGCCTCACCCATTCATTTACGTGTAGTCTATGGCTGCTTTCGCAGAGTAGAATCATTGTGTCAGAGACCATACAGTTCACAAAGAATAAAATATTTACTATCTAGCCCCTTACAGGTAAAGTTTGTTAACCCCTGGCTTTATACAACACTAAGTGTGAACCGAGCTGCAGCCACAGCCAAGCCATGACAGAAGCGTTAGCAAAAAACCCGCGTTTGTGGTTTAAGACTTCAGAGCTGTTATGACAGCATCCTATACCGACTTGTACAGCTGCTCTCTGTAGCGTACTGAATCCTCCCAAGCATGGCAACAGTACAAGCCTCTGTTGCCCGTATCCCCTCTGCCCTGTATGGAATAACTGACTTGTAAGTGTCATGGTGCCCACAGGCACGGTTCCCTCCTCAGAGTAGCCTTCCCTAAGAACCTCTTGTAAAGATGATCCCTTGCTCTCCTCTGGATGAATAATCAGCTTATTTAGCTCTTAGTGCTTTATTCTCAACAGCAATTATTTTTATTTATTTACTTGTTTATTATCTGCCTCTCCCACTAAACAATAAGCTTATAGCCCTGGGTCCGAGCTCAGAGTCTGACACAGAGGTAATAATCAATGGGATGACTGAATGAATGAACAATGAAAACTGTACATTCAGTGCTTAGCATGGTGCCTGGCACATAGCACGTGAGCCTGAATGAATGAATGGCCCCTGGTACAATGCAACAACTCACCCACCCTTGATCACACTCACAAGTGTCCTCTCTCAGGCCACAGCTCAACTTGAAAGGCAGCAGAAGGCCCAGCAAAAGGGGCTCTAGCTGCTGCTTCTTTTGTTGTTTCCCCTTTCTGCAAAATCTCCTGTGACCATTTAAAGCCAGGAAGCAAAATCAAAGGGCCCTGGATTCAAAGGACGCTAATTACCTTTCAAAGAGTTCCCCTTGGCTTTAGCCACACGATTCCCGTCAGAGGCTGTGGGAGTTTGTGGTTCCTGTGCTGAGCTTTGAAACTGGGAGGGATTAACGGGGCTTGATTAAACCACAAATGTCAGGAAGTGCAGAAGGCAGCGAGGAATGCCGGCCACCTCCGTCCTGGGGGGGGGGGGGACAGTCACTGACCTCCCCTCCTCCCCCTGGGCTGGATCTTCAGATCAAGGCGCTGAGGGGGAAGGTGTGTCCCCCACCCCCCAGGGGACCACATTCATGCTTATGACATTCAAGTACATGGACATGACTGACGTGCTAACGAGAATTTAGTCTTGCCTTTTATGAAAGCAGCCCTCTAAGGAGGTATAGTGAGAAACCTGCCCACTAATTTTCTGACATCTGAACAACAACCTCCTCAACTCCACAACAATAGGCTTCCACTAAAATAATGACAATAATCACAATAATAGGTACCAGTTCACTGAGCACCTACCTTAGAACTAGGCACTGAGCTTGTTACTTTATGTGGTTGACCTCATTCCATCTCTATACCTCCCTGGGGAAGACACAGGGGCCCTCATTTAGCCCAGTTTCACAGATGAGGAAACAGAGGCTCAGAGAGGCAGAGGTGACAGACCAGAAGTTAGCCCTAGGTCTTCCACTTTGGAACCTGAACTATTCCACCTTGTTCGCTCATCCAGTGAATTCTGAGGGCCCATCCCTCCGATGTTCCAGGATGAATGAGTCTGTAGAAAACAAAAAGACAGAGAAGAGATGCAGAAGGACAAGTTGGAGAAGTCCGTACCCACTGTGGTGGATCCTCATTTAGTTCTTGAGCTGAACCTGGGCCTGAATCCTACATCATTTTATTAATCCCTCCAACTACCAAGAAAGAAACTGGTACCACTTCCTGTCAGGAAGCTTTATAGCAGTGAGTAGCTAGAACTCAATTCAGCGAGGAAGGCACTGTGGATTTGCTGGCTCCATATCAGCCTTAGCCCTTCCATGTCTGTCTCCATTATAGAGGTTGGAAAAGCTAAACACCCACTAGTGCCCACGTGGCCAATTCTGGCCAATGAGACATAAGTGGAAGCCTCCTGGGGGCTTCTGGGAAGACTCTACTTTCCTGATGAGAGGGACAGTCATTGCTTGCAGCAGCCTTCCCTATCTCCTCCTCCTGCCTGGAATATGATGTGATACCTGAACCATGGCAGCCATCCTGTGTTCAGAGGGAAAGACCAAGAGAATTACAGCCGTTGCTGAGTCATCAAACTAATGCTAGTCACTGTCTACTTCTAGATTTTTTTTTTTTTTTTGAGACAGAGTCTCACTCTGTTGCCCAGGCTAGAGTGCCGTGGCATCAGCCTAGCTCGCAGCAACCTCAAACTCCTGGGCTCAAGCAATCCTTCTGCCTCAGCCTCTCGAGTAGCTGGAACTACAGGCATGTGCCACCATGCCCGGCTAATTTTTTCTATATATTTTTAGTTGGCCAATTATTTTCTTTCTGTTTTTAGTAGAGACGGGGTCTCGCTCTTGCTCAGGCTGGTTTCAAACTCCTGACCTTGAGCGATCTGCCCGCCTCAGCCTCCCAAAGTGCTAGGATTACAGGTGTGAGCCACCGCGCCCACCCGGCCTACTTCTAGATTTTTTGACAATGAAGAGAAGAAAACTCCTATTTATTTAAGCCTCCGTCAGCTGAATTTTCCATTGCTTGAAACCAAAAGTACCTTAATGCGTATAGCATTCTTCCTATATCGTTTATTAAGAGTGAGGAAATTCCCCCATACCCCCCTCCCTGCCCATTCCCCTCATATCTCTGTCCAGAATTTTGTTCAGTGTTTCTTACTAAACTAATTGCTAGTCAGAGGAAAGCAATTAGCTTAGATCACATTGGTTCTTAAACTTGAATTGCATAAGCATCTTACCTGGAGGGCTTGTTAAAACCCAGATGGCTGATGCTTATCCCCAGAGTTCTGATTCAGTAGGTCTAAGAAGGTATATGAGAACTTGCATCCCAGGGAAATGTTCTGCTCCGATATCTACACAAGTAAAATCAGAGAAAGTTTACCCCTTCTTGGAGGAGGGGTTATGAGCTAAGACTTAAAGAAGGCTTATGGATGGAGAAGTGTAAGGATGGACACAGGAAGGAAGGCCCTGAGTGAGAAATGAATGATCAGGAAAGAAGTAGGTGGAGCGTGAGAAGGTGTGGTCCAGAGTATAATGGAGAGGATTGGATTGTGCAGGTATCAACTCATGAAGGACCTTCATCATTAGCTCCAGAAGCCTGGAGTTGATTTTGGAGGCAAGAGGAAGGTAGGTTAAGAGCTCAGTCTTTGTTGCTAAACTTGGATCTAGGCCCTAGCTCCACCATTCATTCATTCATTTATGTTTTTGCTGTGGTTTTTCTGAATAATTCAATTTACCTCTCCTAGCCTTATTTCCCCTCAGCTATAGCTGCGACCAATGACCAATGCTGCCTCTCTCACAGGGGTTGTTATAAGATTTAAATGATATAACACATGTAAAATACCTCATGCTAGATACATAATAGCAAAAAGAAAAAACTCACTTTGAGAAAATTCTATATCCCAAACTCTCACGATATGTTAATAGGCAGGTTAAAGTTCTATCACCAAATGATTTCAGGAAATACTAATTAAGGTTTCTTTACTGCAGGACTTTTAGAGTCTTTAATATGCGAATATGAGGGATGGATCTCATGAGAAAGACTGTGGCCTGCAGCATCTCCCCAAGCTTGTCTTGCTCACCAAATGCTTTTTTTCAAAATATAAATCTTGTAAACATTTTGGGAAATGTATTTAGCAGAACAATGAGAAACCAGTGTAAAGCAACAACGTGCTATTTTACAAAAAGTTGTAATTTATACCCTAAAGAAGCATAAACAATGGCAGCATTTTGTCAATTCATTAGATTATATTTCTATGTTAGTCAGCTTCCTTAAATTATGCCGGCATAACAAACAATCATCAAATCTCCCTGCCTTACAACAACAAATGTTTATTTCTTGTTCATCTTACATCCAGGATTTGCTACAGCTCTGGCCAAACCTTCTTATTCCTGGGACCCGGCTGACACAGCAACCCTATTTGGAACACGATACTCTGGTGGAAGTGGGAGAAAAGCCACAGCAGAAACATGTGCTGGCTCTTACGGCTTCTGCTCAGAAGAAGCATCACATCACTCACACTCATATATCATGGGCCAAAGTAAGACACATGGCCAGGCCTGATGTCAGTGCCACAGGAAGTACAATCCTCTTTCAGGGAGAGATGGAGCTTTGGGAATAAAAGATACATTCCACTGTTGTTAAAAGAAAACCTTTAGACAATTTAAGTTTAGCAGAGTTGATTTGAGCAAAGAACAATTCATGAATTGGGCAGCACCCAGAACTAGAAGAGGTTCAGAAAGCTCCACTTTAGCAGGGTGAGCAGTAGGCTTTTATAGGCTGAATGCAAAAGTAAAGTATAGAAATTCCTTTATTGGCTACAAAAGTTAGGCATTTGGCTTATTTGGCTATGATCTAGTGCAAAGTCTCCAGTTAGAGGTTAGTTGGCAGTTTCTGATTGGTTAAGTCTCTAGTTTTGTTTTATTGTTTATGTTGAGCTTGGGTTTGTTTATATAGGAACCCAGCATGGGAGCCACCTCAGCCTAGTGGCCCCACAATTAAAATATTTTTTTAACACTGTCATTTTGAAGGTAGCCACTCTGTTTTAAAACACTGCCTACTTTGGACTGTTCAGTAAACCAGAAAGGAATTTCTTTACAGTGGGGCATAACAACGAATTTGTATTTAGTATTTCATAGTTTCATTATTATAGCCTTAGAGTGAGTGAATCTTGATATCTTTTGTAGGATGAATCCTCCTTTTATAGGCTTGATATTTCTGGTCCTTTTTTCTCCAACATGAACTTTAGGATCATATTGTATTATATTATAAATTAAATTGGGAGGAAAATTGCCATATTATAATATTGACCTTCCCATCCATGAATTTGCTATATTTCACCATTTACTTAGGCCTTGTTTTATGTCCCTCAAGACAGATTTATGAGTTTCTTCATAAGGTTCTGCACATCTCCTATTGGATTTGTTCCTGGGAATCTTATAGGTTTTGTGGCTGGAGTGAATGGGGTCTCTTTTAAAAATTATATTTTCTAATTTTTAATTGCTGGCACACAGAAACACTATTGATTTTTTTGAATATTGATCCTTTATTCAACAACTTTGCAGAACTTTCTTAAGAGTTCTAATAGTTTGTCTGTAGTTTGAAATTTCTGTGAAGATAACTATATCATTTGCAAATGGCAGCAATTTTTATCCTTTTCCATTATACCTTCCTTTTTTCATTTTTTTCTTGAGACAGAGTCTTGCTCTGTTACCCCGGGAAGAGTGCAGTGGTGTCATCATAGCTCACTGCAACCTCACACTCCTGGGCTCTTATACCCTTCTCTCCTTTTCTTTTCTTATTGCCTTATAATTTATGAAGTACATTTAATCCTCTAGAAACTCTGTACGTTTGGTATTTTGATTATTCTCATTTTGCAGATGAAGAAATTGAGGTTTGGAGAAAGCCCAAGTCTGTCTTACTCCTAAGTAAGGCTTAGGTACAAGAGCTGGTTCAGGTGCAAGTGACAGAAAACCAAATCAAAGGGGCTCCCACTTATGACAGATTGCCTAGTGTCTTAATCTATTCATGCTGCTTGATCAAACTACCAGAGACCAGGTGGCTTATAAATAACAGAAATGTGCATCTCACAGCTCTGGAGGCCGGGAGCCCGAGATCAAGGCACTGGCAGATTCGGTGTCTAATGAGGGCCTTCTTTCTGATTCCTAGTCTTCCTACTGTGTCCTCACATGGTGCAAGGAGCAAGGGATCTCTCCTGGGCTCTTTTATAAGGGCACTAATCCCATTCATGAGGGCCCTACCTCCTGAAAGCCTCACCTCCAAACACCGCCACATTGGGGATTAGGTTTCAACATGAATTTTGGGGGGACACGTTCAGTCTATGGCACCTGGAGAAAGGGTGAGATCAGCCCTTTAGGTCCAAGGACTTGAAGAAATGTGCTCCTGGAGAGGAAGAGGAAGAGAAAATAGTTGGGAAGCTGGGTCCATGAGGAAGAGGATGCCTCAGCCATGTTGAAGATGTGTTCTGGGCTCAGGCTGTGGTTTGGGATGGTCCTGAGTGCCTGTCGTGGGCTCTGGACCAGGGGTCCCGCATGGCCATGTGCTCCAGGGGTACCTCTGCTCTTGGCTTCGCACCCTTATATGTGCTCTGGGGACCTCACTGCTTCACTCCACATGTGAGCTACATCCCCACCCACATCTGCCCTTCCAAGATGCTGCCAGCAACATTCTGGCCAAATCCAGCCTGCCATTTGGCATGACCCACACAGAGTGTGATGCTTTTATAAATAGGTGCAAATTCGTTGATGCTCTTCCACCAAGAGGTGCAGTTTGTGCTCCCCTTCCCTGAATCAGGTGGGTTTGTGGCCGCTTGACCAGTAGGGTGGGGTGAAAGTGACACCATGGGACTAGAGGTTTGGTCATAAAAGGCCATGCAGCTTCCGCCTGGTTCCCCTGCAGTGCCCATCTCAGAACACAGAACACAGCCATGAGTAAGTGCTCCTCAGGCCTGGCTGAGCACAGCTACTGAGCCATCCCAGCCCAGGCACCATGAAAAGCCTCCAGATGATTCCAGCCCCAGCCATTTGAATCTTCCCAGCTGAAGCCCCAGACACCATGGAGCTGAGTCAAGCCGTCCCCACTTGCCCCGTCCAACCTCTGACACAGAGAATCCATGGACATCATAAAATACTTGCTTCACGTCACTAAATCTGGGATGGTTTGTTACATGGAAATATTAACTGGAAAATTGTGCTTCTAAAATTTTTGATTCTGTTGGCTTCATTTAAAATAGGGAGGTTTCATGTACAAACTTGAATTTATGGCTTTTAATGAAAAATTTTAAAATCTGGCTACAATGGGCCTCCATCCCTGTTTGACAAAAATTGATCAAACTTACCCCTTTGAGAAGGGCTATGGATGGCCTGTCTGCCTTAGCATCCCTGGCCATCTTTGCTTATTTAGGTCACCTGCCTGGTCCCTGTGGGTGTGTGGCTATCCAGGCCCCAGGCCAGGACCATCCTGTCACCTCATGGTGCACCCAGGTTCTCAGAACCTTCTCTTCTCCTTGGTGACTTGGACATCCCTGGCCTCTGTGGGTGCCCCCCTTTGTTCCTGGTGGTACATAAATCTACAAAATCACTCAAGGTTCTACCCTTTGCTCTGCTTAGAAAACCACTTATGTGAAATAAAAACCAGGCAGGGGCTGGAGGTGGTGATGGCCATGTCTGGAGCTTGCTTGCTGCTGTAAACAATTTCCTGGTGATAATCTTTTCAATTATCCCCTCGAGCTTGAACTGCTGTGTGAAATCAAGCTGGGTGCCCTTGGCTTCTCCTGTACATCTTGCAGTCATTAAGATCTGGCTTTACGTCTTAGGGTGAGCTGTCCAGAGCCAAGGCCAGGATTTCCAGGATCCTTGAGACATATCTCAGGATTATAGAAACTTAGAAACAAACACAGGGCAGATCTTATAAGCAGCAAGACTTAAAAATCTATCTTAACACTAAAAATATTAGAAAAAAGCCGGGCATGGTGGCCTGTGCCTGTAGTCCCAGCTACTCAGGAGGCTGAGGCAGGAGGATCACCTGAGCCCAGGAGTTTGAGGTTGCTGTGAGCTAGGCTGACGCCACGGCACTCTAGCCCAGGCAACAGAGTGAAACTCTGTCTCAAAAATAAATAAATAAATAAATAAAACAGTGGTTTGAAAATTGAGGTCCCAGACAATGGTTACAAAGCCTAAAAGAAATTATACCTTAATAAATGCAATTTATGTGCAACATAAAAATCTTTCAGAATTTGGAAACAGTGGAAGAAAATAAAACGAAATCCCTCAAGGTGAAAAGGCTGAAAAGCTCTTTATAGTCCAATGACATTATTTTACAAATGATGAAATTTGCAAAAGATTGCAATCGATTCATTTTTGTAGGAGACTGCATTATTGGTCCCAATTCTTCACCTCTCTCTGCATCTATGCCCTTTGCATTTCCTCCCACAAAAGAGGTGACTCTGAACTCAGTCATGTGACTTATCTTGGCCAAAATATGAGGCATACCTGAAAGTGTGTTAGTATGAAGCCCAGCCTTCATGAAGCCTTTCATGTTTCCTATCTTCTATCTTGTGACTTTGCCATCACCGTGAGAAAAGTGTGTCTGGACTCCCACAGGAGAAAAATGAGAGACATGGAGCAGAGCCATCCAGCCAATAAGCCCTGATACAGCCCAGCCTAGAACAAACCCCCCCCCAACCGACCCACAGTCATGTGATCAAGCCTGACTGAGATCCACAGAGTTCTGGCTGGCCCACAGATACATGAGCCACTACAACAAATGTTGTTTTAAGCCACTGAACTTTGGGGTGCTTGTTACACAGCAACAGCTGACTAATACATAGCAGTGACTTGCTCAAGGCCCCACAGTGAGCTAGTGGCACCCAGGATTCTTCTTCCAGTTCTTTTTCCACTGTTTCAGTGTTTCCTTAAGTGTGGGTGGAGCACTATGAGTGTACCCAAGGTGACCCAGGTAAAACTCACGACTCTGAAAAGTACCGAATCATACAGAGAAAGTGTTATGCCATTTTAAATTTTTCATTAGTCCTTGTCACAACTTTAAGGAGAAAGTCTCAGTTAGGTGCTAATGTGTCTTCAACACCTCTCTAAGACTTACTAATTTTGTTTTTCATCTTTTTTCCGCCAATTGATGATAATTTTTTTTTCTAACAAAGACAGAGGATGCCTCAGGTTAAAATTTCTCAGGTAGACGAGAGTATCCAGTAAGAATTGAATAACATTGCTTAGTTTTTAGAGTATTCTATACAGATACCTTCTAGGTATAGCAAGAGACAGATACTGCTTTTCCACTTGTAGTTGTGACATGATTCTTTTTTTCTTGGAAAGATCCCTTCAACTGTTATATTTAAAGCATGGGTGATCTCATGATCCATCATTTAAGGCCAAATGACAGATACTCTCCAAATTAGATCTCTGCTTACCAATTCTGAAAGGACTTTCCACCAATACTGTCTCTATAGGAATCAAATAAAACGTGGTATTGATCCCAGCTCCATTCCAGAACCACCTCTCTGAATTGGAAGGTGGAGACAATGGTGACAATAATGCCCACAAAACAGACGTAGAGCCCATACCTGTGGGACAGGCAGGTGTGGGCGTGTCTCTGTAAGAGCTTGAGCAGCACCGCCCGGCTGCAACCCTACCACACCCTAAGGAGCCAGACCTGCCTCCTCACCTAGTGGGCTGGACTGTTGCTTACTGCCACTCCAGAAAATGACACCTGCTGGGCTCCCTGATATTTTGTTTTAATTTTAAGTATATTTACTTAAATAAACGTATCTAAATGCATTTATTTACATTACATTATTACATTTATTTACATTACATAAATTCATTTAGATACATTTAAGTTTTTAAAAAAGAAATTTTAATAAATATATGGAGTCAATATAAGCATAGATGTTAATGGATCTGGTCAAAACCATGCCATGATAGCTCAAGGCTGTGTCCCACTGTGGCAGAGGGCACGACTGGGCAGTTCAGGTGGGTGCTGGACTCGGGGGAGTGGGGATTGTTAGAGACTAGTATCAGCAGTCATGAGTCTGCCTCGGGGGAGCCTGCCAAAGCTCCCTTCTAGAATTCATACTTACAGGTTGATGCATATTATGGGATGGCTCTGGACTATGATTTGGATCCAGGAGGGCCCAGCTGTCCTCATCTCTCCGTGTGACCTTGGCTGGATCCCCTGCCCTTTCTGGGTTTGACTCAGTGCTGCCATTGTTTGTGTCTAGGTATGTCTAAGTGAAGTGAGATTAATCTGCAGGCGGACCTGGCGTGGGCTCAGACTCCTTGGGAAAGCAAAGCTGCTCACGCCTGCTGTCCTTCCCTTACCAATTCCATTTGGAGATTTCTCCCCATCTGGTTTAGAACAGGGCTGATTAGGGGTCCTCAGAACTACAGATAATACGTCACCACTCTCAGTGGAAAAATGTTTCTCCTGGAAACACTTAGAGAGACATGGGCTTGGGTTTGAATTTCTTCTGGGGCCTCATAGGACCTTGGGGTCTAGGGGTTCTCTCCCAAGGGGAAATTAGAGACACCCAGTGTTTTTGTGGGTTGAACTGTGTCCTTCTATTAATAAAATTCATGTGTTGGAGTCCTAACCCCAAGTACCTCAGAACATGACCTCATTTAGAAACAGAGTCATTGCAGATGTAACTGGTTAAGTTAGGATGAGGTCATACTCCAGCAGGGTGGGCCTCTGATCCAATATGCCTGGCGTCCTTATTAAAAGAGGCAATTTGGACACAGATATGCCCACAGCTAGAACACCATGTGAAGACTGGGAGTTTGTTACCATAAGCCAAGGAATTATTGGAATCTAGAAGAGGGGCCTGGAACAGACACTTCTCTAAGACCCTAGGAGGGAGCATGGCCCTGCTGACACCTTGATTGCAGTTATGTAGCCTCCAGATTGCTGTTCTGAGTCACTGAATTTGTGGTGCTTTGTTACATCAGTCATAGGAAATTTGTACACTCAGAGCCCCTGTAGAACAGGAGTTACAAACTCAAAAGCCATGGGGCCAGGCAGATAACATAAATGGGTGAAGCCAGCTGGGGTGGGGCTGTGGAGACCAGGAGTGCACACAGCCCCTTGGAATGAATGGTTCCAGCCCACTGTCACCATGTTGAAATGTAGGCCACAATATATCCAGAACTCGCAGTTTTTCCAGAGAAGCCAGAAATCTGAACTTGCATTTGCAACCTTGCTAGGGTTAAATGTTGACAGCCCATTGATTAAAAATTCTCCATTATTCAAAAGTAAGAACAGCAGCAACAGCAACAGCCACTGCCTGTTTTTGATACCTACCTCATAGCCTAGTATCAAAGATTCAAGTTTGAATTTGATCCAATCTAAATTTTAAATTTTTCAGAAAATTCTGGGAAGATGTCAGAAATGATGGAAGCACAATTTTTGGATCTTCCCAAACCTGCAGACAAAAGCAGGCAGAGCAGATGGACAGCAAGTTAAAATCTCATGGACAACAATTATCATGAAACTAAGTGACAAGGTATTCATTTTCACTCCAAGAATAAGCCCACTGTTGGGGGGGAGGTGGGGATGGGTATACACACACCTAATGGACATAACCTAAACATTTGTACCCCTATAATATGCTGAAATTAAAAAAAAAATTTAAAAAATCAATTCAAGTAAAGATAAATTTATAATTTCCTTTTTTCATTTACTGGAGTTATTTATTTTCTCTATACTAATTTAGATATCTAGAAATTCATGTGCACATGTAAGCCACGAATACTAAACATTTTCCCTGTATAGTTGCTTTTTGCCTTTATATTCAACAGGTGCCCCCTCTAATCTTTCTGCCCTGGGGAACATTTTCTGTTATTTTCTAATTGGAGAGAATTGTTTTTTCTTTCTTTAACTCTCTGCAAATAAACCAGAAATCTCTTCTAAAAAAAAAAAAAAAAAGAATAAGCCCACTGGGAGGGAACCCTCAGCACTCACAAATGGGTGTGATATCAAATCTGTGCCAGAGAAGCCAACGTAAGCAATCTGTGTCTGACAGACCTTAAAATAGGATAAAACCAAGTAGCTAACAGATATTCAAAATTGAGCAGGATAGAGATGACGGAAGTGAAGAAAAAAGGTCCTGGCTCAAGTGGGGAGGGGAATAGGGCCAGAGTATCTCAAAAAGCAAAGCCACCATAATTTTGAACATTTTGATCAAGGAAGGCATCTCTCAAGAGGTGATATCTGAGTAGAGATCTGAATGGAGTCAGTAAAGTACAGGGAAGAGTAAGTGCAAAGGCCCTGTGGCAGGAGCAAATTTAACATATTTTCAATGATCTTCATAAGTTTCTTGGAATCACCCATCAGGCCTCATGACTCTGGAGCCCCAGTGACTCATTTGGGTCTAATTTTGATGATTTGTAGCACCTGGTGCTGCAGCAAAGCTGCCTCTGGAGTTGTTAGCACCTTGTAAATCTGTCCCTTTTAAGCAGCACCATGTGCGTATGCTTTGGCACAGCTATAATTGCAGTTTGGGTTTTAATTAGAGGAAGTCCCCTCAGGTATTAACTATGCGCCAGCAAAGACAGTTAGACATCCTCCTGCAGAGTATGTCATCCTCCTAAGGATATGCTCCAGCCACAGGGGCAGACTGGTCCACTGGGGTCACTTGGGAAGCTTAGGGCTGCAAATGTAGCGGGGGGTGGGGGGGCAGCTGAGAGCTGCCCATCAGGTGGAGGGGCCCACCCGTCTTTTCTTCCAGGATGGACTCCCTACATTGGCAGCAGCTGTGTGGAAGGGGAGATTAGAATTTCTTGCCCCATTTAACAGGGAAACTGAGACAAGACTTTCTTAGATTTCCTTCCAGCGAATGCCACTCAAATTATTCCTGAACCGTTTACTGAAGCCCTGCTCAGAGCCAGGGTCTGTGCCAGGGATAAAAGAATAAAGCCAGGATTGCTGCTGTCAAGGAACATAAAAGCAGTTCACATTTTGATTCTACTGCCTTGATAGTCTCCAGTAGTAGCAGTTATGAGCTTGTAAAATGGAGACTTGAAATCTAATCTCTAATCTGAACCACCCCTTGGGTGGAAGCAAGAGGTGTCTGTTGGGTAGTCCCTGGGCTCTGAGTTTTGTCAGACCGCCCTTTCTCCTTCTTCCCTTCCCTTTTCTCCCTGTCTTTCCTTCCCTCCCTCTCTTCTTTCCGAGGTATTTTTTGAACACCTGTTATGTCTCATCCTCTCTCTGGGCACTGAGGGTCCAGCTGTGAATGAGGCAGACATGGTTCCTACCCTCATGGAGCTCACAGTCTAGTGGGAAAGTCAGATAATGAACCGATCAATTTACAAACCAAATGATCACAGACCCTGATAGGTACGAAGAAGAATATAGAGTCTTACGATAAAGAATAGCAGGTGTGCCAGAGAGATGTTTTCTGGGGCGGTGACACTTAGACCTGAAAGACAAGAAGTAGGCAGCCAAGAAGAGACCCAGGGGAACAGAAATCCAGGCGAATGGGACAGCAAACGCAGGAAATGACTGGATGTGTCTAAGGGACAGAAGGAAGGCCAGTATGGTTGGAGCACATAAGCCAAGGAGAGAGTGGAACAGACAAGGTTGAGAAGGGGATCAGGCCCTCACTGGCCATGGGGCAGAGCTGGGATTACATGTTCAGGGCGGGGGAAGGAGGAGTTTTGCAGGACTGTAAATTGGGGTGTGTCATGGTCTGGCTTACGATTTTAAGAGATCATTCCGGCTGCCGTGTGGATGATGCCTTGTCAAGGGAATAAAAATGGAAGTAGGGGGCTCAGGATGCTGCAGAGACCACCCAGGGAAGAGTCAGTGGTATCCTGACTGAGGTATTAGCAGTGCAGGTTGGTGAGAACAGGAGGATTGGGGGATATGTTTTGGAGGAACTGACAGAATATGCCAAAATATTGAATGTGGTGCCTGGAGGGGAGAGAGCAGAGAGAAGCCAAGGGTAATGACAAGGTTTTTACCTTGAGAAACCACAGTAAATGGATGGATCTCAGCTGTTTGCTGAGCTGAGGAAGACAGAGAAGCAGCAGCTTGGAAGTAAAGGTTCAGACTTCCACTTTGGATGTGTTAACTCTGACATGCGTGAGTCATCCGAGTGGCAATATCGAGTGAATAATTGGGTATGCTGGGCGGAAACTCAGAAGACAAGCCTGGGAAAGGGAAATAAATTTAGAGTCACCAGCATTTAAGCCGTTTCCAAACCACTGTTTGCAACTTGAGCAGCACATTGGAATCACCTGGGGAGGTTTTTACACTCCAGGTACCTAGGCTATAATGCAAATCATTAAAATCAGAATCTTTGGGGGATAGGACCCAGGCATCGATCTCCAGGTGATTCCAATATGCAGCCAAGCCTGGGAACCGAGGCTCTGAACCCTGGTTGAGATAGAGCAGCGAGAGGCTCTCCAGGTGTGGTCCCAGGGCCAGCATTATTGCCTTCACCTGCAACTTGTTAGAAATGCAAATGTTCAGGTTTCACCCCAGACCTATGGAATCAGACCCTGTGTAAATGAGCCCCAGCAATCACAAGCCCTCCAGGTGATGGTGATGGATGCTAAGATTTGAGAAGCCCTGAGAGGGGGGACAGGGGACAGGGGACAGGGGTGGGGGGAGGGGAAGAGGAGAGATGCGCAGATTGAGTCCTGAGTCAGTCTGTGTTTAGAGACCAGGTAGAGGCGGAGAAGCCACCAGAGGAGACTGAGAAGGAGCAACCAGGCCTGGGAGGATGCAGAAGCCCAGACAGGATCATGTGTCAAGGAGGGGGCGGTCAACTGAGCTGAATGCTCAGAGGAAGTCACATAAAATGAGACCAGGAAAATGAGCACTGGATTTGGCGGTGTGGAGATCCTGGGTGGCTTTATTGAAACATCAAGTGGAAAGAGAACTGGTGTAGCTCAGTCTGCAACTATCAATGCCTCTTGCTGCCACATGGTGCCTCTGCTGAGCACTGGCAGGAGCCGGGGTGGGCAAACCGCTTCCAGGTGCCCGGGTCCTGAGCCTTTCTCCAGCTGGCACCCCTGCTTCTGTTCTGAGGTGCCAGCTCTTCCTGGTCTGCATAGCCATGCTCAGTCGGTGCTCCTCCAATAGGATAACGTGAACATTAAATGATTAAATCAGGCAAAGAATTTGGAACGGAGCCTGGCATATGTTAAGTGCTCAATAGATGCTTCTTGTTTCTACCAGTCATCATGGCACCACCTCTGTGCAAGTGTGAGCTGGTTCTTGTGTGCACCCTTGCTTTTAGCCTCAGCCCCATAATGTGCCCATCCCAGACCCTCTCTAAGAACCCACAGCCCTTAGTGTGAACGGGGGTGTGGTGGGGAGGAGGACTTCTTTTCTCAAGGGGCTTCTTTCCTCTAGCCCTTAGCTTGGGCCACCCCAATCCACCAGGACAGGTCTCCCTAATTGTGGTTGTCACTGTGGCAAGCTGCCCAGAGTCCCGTTCAAAGGAGTGACCCCGAGTGAAGTGTCACTGAGAGCTGAGGCTGACCCTGGAAGACCTGACAGCTGAGGCTGGGGGGAGCATGGTCAACCAAGAGCCTTTAGCGTCGGCCCATAGGGTCAGCCTCAGCTCTAGAGGGTGACTTGGTCTCAGGCCACGGGTGTCCTGGGGCAGCCTGCATCTGGTGAGTGAGGGAATTGTCGAGGTGGGAGGTGGGACAAAGATCCAGATATTTGGGGCTCTTTTGGGACGCTTTGAGGTGTAATTCTTATTCCCAAGTGCCTTACCGGGTTGGCCAGGGACCTATTGGGTTGAGTTGCGGTTCTAGTTCCATGTCTGCTCCAATCTTGATCTCTCCCCCTTCCTTTCACCGATGTTGTTCCCTAATAAACACCTTCCACCCAACTCTGTCTTAGTGTCTGCCTGCAGACAACCCAACCCGAAACACCAATTCTAATTCCTGGAGGTCAGGCACTGGCTCTTCTGCCTCTTCCTCCCATAAGATCCAGGTCTCCTTCTGCGTGCAGGTCTCCCAGGCATGAGCTCAGCAAACCAGGGAGGAAGATGAAGGGTCTTTCACCTCTGTCAGGCCCCAAAGGCCTCCCCGCACCCCTTCCCAGGGAAACGGTGCTGGCTTGCCTGGCATTTATGCAGCCAGCGTGGGCTCTCTTGGCCAAGAGAGTCAAGGGCATCTTGTTGTTCCTTCCTAGTCAGAGCAATGGGTGGTGGCTTCTGTCACCTCATTATACATTGCACTTATTTGTTCTTAGTCTGCTTGTCCCATTAGTTGGGAGTTCTCCCTTTCCTTGAGGATATGGAATAGTTTACTCATCCCTGCATGGAGAAGGCTCTAATAAATGTGTTGAATGAATGCCTATGAGTCTTGCTCCCTCCCCTGGTCTGTGAGATCCCTGAGGATGGAAATCGTGCCTTACTCTTGCTTGGCACCCGAAAGCCTGGAGATAGCCACAGAAGGTGCTAATTAAGGTGGTTGGATAGGTAGGTGGATGAATGATTGCATGCCACAAAGACCAACCACTTAAGGGCAGAGGTAGGCTGTCACATCTGTGGTCTACATTGGCCTCACAGTCATAGGCTAACCAGTTCTAACCAGTCATAGGCCAAGAAAATTGCCTTAGGCAGCTCATTCTCAATGAGGGTAATATTGCTCCCATTGGTTCAGGGTGGAGTATAACAAAATCCTAGATATTATAATGGTTTGTGGTCCTCCAAAGAAACACGGTACATAAGTAGATATATCTGTTGTATTAAAATTTCATGGGAGGGCTGGGCGCGGTGACTCACGCCTGTAATCCTAGCACTCTGGGAGGCCAAGGTGGGTGGATTGTTTGAGTTTGGGAGTTCGAGACCAGCCCGAGCAAGAGTGAGACCCTGTCTCCACTAAAAATAGAAAGAAATTAGCTGGACAACCAAAAATATATAGAAAAAAATAGCAGGGCATGGCGGCACGTGCCTGTAGTCCCAGCTACTCAGGAGGCTGAGGCAGGAGGATCGCTTGAGCCCAGGAGTTTGAGGTTGCTGTGAGCTAGGCTGATGCCATGGCACTCTAGCCCAGGCAACACAGTGACACTCTGTCTCAAAAAAAAAAAAAAAAATTTCATGAGAGGCACTCTTAGCAGAAAAAATTTCTAAAACAACTCCTTAGGGGGTCAAAAATGGCAGGTAATAATGAAAACACATTGCCTTAGACCTATCACAGCTCACCCCTTGTATTAGTCGCTTGGGCTGCCATGACAAAATATTGTAGACTGGAGGGCTTAGTAAAAATGTATCTTCTCACAGTTCTGCAGGCCGGGAGTCCACAGTCAAGGTGTCATCAGGTTTGGGTTCCTGTGAGGCCTCTCTTCCTGGCCTGCAGACGTCCACCTTCTCACCGTGTCCTTACACGGCCTCTTCTCTGTGCCCGCACGTGGACAATGAGCTCTGGCATCTCTTCCTGTTACAGGGACACCAGTCCTGTTGGATAGGGCCCTGCACTTATGATCTCTTTTAACTTTAATCCCCCTCCTGAAGACCCTGTCTTCTAAGCCACGTTGGAGGTTAAGGCTTCAACATATGAATGGGGGAGACACAATTGAGAATTCAGTCCATATCGCCCCCAAGACTGGATGGAGTCTACCTCATCTGAAACACGTGGATCTGAGAAAGCAAGCTGAGCACACGACAAAACTGGGTCCTGTGAGTGCTGGGGAACACGTCTTCCCCTGGAGGGGCCAAGCTGGGAGGCTGGGATCTGGGAGTTGCCAAGGTGGAGAGAGACAGCTGCCCAAGGTGCTAGTGAACACCTAAATCTATGCTATCTTTGTCTTTGTGTCGAAATCAGCTTGAGTTAGGCACCTGCCACTTGTCACTAAATAACGATTGGCTTATGCAATAAGCAGAAGCTGTCGTTATGTTCTCCTACATAACAAGTAGAGGTCCAGAGAGGAGTGGGAGGTAGCCTAGGCTGCCAGCCCCAGGGCATCCACCATGGCAGACCCTTCAGCAGGCACAGGTGGTGGTCCCACACACGTGCAGGCTAGATCTCAAGACATAGTGTCGAGTGAAAAAGGTAAGAATCAATAATAGCATTTATGTAAATTAAAATCTTCACACAGTAGAGAACATCGCATATTTTCCAAGGGTATGCACATATTTAATGACATATAACAACACTTTAGGAGGGTGCCAAGGTGGGGGAGGGATGAGGCTAGGGATGGGGATGAAAGGGACAAACAATAAAACAAGGGAAGGTCTCACTCTGGTGACAAAAATGTGGCAGGAGGTAAGGCATGTGATTAACCTAACTCTCTGCACCTGGCTTCCAATTAGGGAGAAAAGGAAGTGGACATCCCACTTGGAGAGCAAGGGGTCCATGTGTCTGGAGGGCAGAGAGTGGGAGAAAGGTACAGGAAGATGGAATTCAAAACGTGAGACCCTTCATACCCCTCTCCTGGAGGGCTCTGAGGCCCAGGGTGCTCGCTACCTTTTGTAGACAATGGGAGCTTTGGGAAGTTTGGAGCCCGAGAATCACATGACCTGAGTTAGGCTTTTGGAAGGTCACTCTCTCAGCTGCGAAGAGTTGGACGGGGTAGGGAAGGAGGTGGAGAGATGCACTGAAAGCTGCGCCTATTGACAAATGGCACCCGGCAGCGCGTTATAAAGTAGCTCTTGGTTGGGAAATGTCAACTGGGGGACTCTGAGTTCCTTGACATTTCCTTTGCACAATTATCTCAAAATCCAAGCAGCAAGTATGCCCAGTAACTTCAGACACCAGTGGATGCCTAGACGCCCTGTGCAAAGCGCGTGGCCTGCACTGTCTCCTCTGAACCTCACGGCGCCCCAGGAGGCGGGTGCTATGATTGTCTC
The DNA here is from genome assembly GCA_963574885.1 of Lepilemur ruficaudatus. Classification (NCBI taxonomy): domain Eukaryota; kingdom Metazoa; phylum Chordata; class Mammalia; order Primates; family Lepilemuridae; genus Lepilemur; species Lepilemur ruficaudatus. Next base: position 20,925 of record CAUYRT010052529.1, on the reverse strand, counting down.
TGTGTCGAGATGTGGGAACGGGGGCTCGGGGCCCACCCTCTCCTCTGAGAGAGTGGCGGACTCTCGACCCATCCCCTTTATTTATTTTCTGTTTTCCAGTTTAATTTTGGGCATATTTTTTCTATTTAGAGTTATTTGCTGGCAATAGAATGCAGTACTGGGAGAGACAAAAATACCCAGCGTCTCCCTAATGAAGAACAGGGCACACTCCCTCAGGGAGAAAGGAAGAAACAGCTCCGGGCTGACAGAGCAAGGCCAGAGAGAGGGGCCGGGCCTGGGACAGGAGGATGGTGACAGGGTGAGGAAGACCGGGGGGTGAAAGAGGAGATCAGAGGCTCACACCAGTCGGGCAGGTGGGTGCCAATCACCTCCTTCTCTGGGGACTCCAGATTTCCTGTCTGTAAGATGGAGACAGAGAGTGGATGAGGAGGTTTGTTTCCAACACAGGACCAAGGATCTTCCATGTCAGCTTAAAAGAGATTCCCAGGTCCCAGCCCCGAGATGCTGGGTCATTCAGACTGGGACAGGGCTTGGGCATCTGCATTTGTTTTCAGGTAGCCCAGATGAGTGAGGTGTGCTGGCAAGATTAAGCTGAAATTCCAGTGGCTCTGGGAGTAATGAAAAATTACCTGTATCCTTTTCCTCCTTTTAAAAATGCATTTTATTTGCCTCCTCCCCCCAGAACACTACCTTGATCACTTGATTACAAATATATTTCCGTGATTCTAAGATACCTCCCCCCCACTTCCACCCTGCAGCGTTTAACTTTTCCAAAATTAGAACAAGTCTTAAGATTCAATGTGGTAGGGTTTTCCTCTTTCCCCTCAAAAACTGTTGCTAAGTTGGCAGGGCATCTCACAGTTCAGAGTGTCACACAATTAGGGAAACGTGGTATAACATACTTCCAGGCTGAGAGTTTGGAAAATACAAAAAAAAAAATCACAAAGAAGGCAATAAAATCACCCATAATCCTACCCCAGAGGGATCTACTTCCAACGTTTCATAATATTTCTTTCCAGTCTCTTATTTTTGTTGTTCTAGGCTTTCTTTTACCATCTATAATGAGTAATTCTTGAACACCTATTCTATACACTTCATCTAACTCTGGGTTGGGGCTGGAGGACTTAGACTACAATAAGATTTCTGGCCATCCTGGGCTGGCAGTTGAGGCACACGATTGCTGCACTCTGCAGAACAGCTCCGAGAGGTGGGGCTGTTATTCCTGCTCAGCATGGGAGGAAACAGGCTGAAGAGGTAAAGGACTCATCAGAGGTGTCATGCTTAGCGAGTGGCTGAGCTGGGACGTGAGCCCGGGCAGCGGGACGGGACGCTGCCTCTCAGGGCAGAGCCGAGTCTGGCCCGGGGACAGAGGGTTCGTGGATCACGAGTCAGTGAGGACCGTGGGGTGGGGCTGCTGCTTGGCGAGCTGGGGGAGGATCACACGGAGGCTGTGCTAACAAAAACAAAGCTCTGGGTCTCAGACCTGGGTTCAAATTCAGATCCTGGTTCTTAAAGATCATTTAACCCCTTCGAGCCACGTGTAGGATGGTGATAAATGATACCTTCCTCAAAGGGCCATAGAAAGGATGAAAAATTGTATATTCAAAGCACGTGGTTCAGAAAGAATATTTGATATGAAGAAACTAGAACCACTGGGGGTTGGATCAGGGTGTAGATAAAACACTAGACATCTTTATGATATGTCACTGTCGATACATTCCAAGATGGCGTGGCTATTTTAGCCCAGTTCTTCTTTGGATATTTTGGTTAAAATCAAAGGGATGTATTGGTGGCTTCTGTTATGAACTGACTCACTCATATTTTTTTGCAAAGAAAAAAAATCAGTTTTGTTCACAGTTAAGTAAGATCAAAAATAACTGTAAGTTTGAGGTCTGGCAAAGTAATATATATCTCCCTCTGGCTCCAGACTTTTCCATAGGTTCAAGTTCAACCCAGAACTGCTATCTCTTCAACATGGGTGTCTGTGCTGTCAGGTGTTCCCAGGTGATTCTGATAAGCAGTGGCTTGGTGCTGGGTCTGCCACATGTGGGTCATGGGCACCACCTGCCCTCCTGTGCCCACAGCTCTGGCAGTGGGGTGGGCAGTGGGGACAGGGCACAGCAGTGCTGCCAACCCCTGATGGCCACGTTCAAGGCCAAGAGAGGAGGAATGACCAAGACAACACTGAAGGCAAGCAGGTGCATCCTTGTGGAGCATCTCCAAGGGGCCAGGCACCAGGATAGGCCTGAACACGCTGGAGCTCGGTCAGGGTGCCTGTGCTAAAACCCCAGCTCCTCCACCTCCCTGCTCTTTGTCCTAGGGAAGATTCCTTAGTGCTCAGTCCCTTTCTTCCTCGCCTTTAAGGCAAGTTGTTATGCAGATCAAATAAGAGGGATGCAGGTGGGCGCCTGTTTCAGTGCCTGGCACACAGCGAGCTCTCTGGATGATAATCTTGTTATCAAAGTCTTCCTGATTCCTCATCACCATCATGACAGGTTGGTGCTACTGCTTCTGTCATCTTAACAAATAAGGAAACTGAGGCTCAGAGAGGTTAAGTGGCTTTCCTGAGGTTGCAGAGCTGGAGTTTGAACTAAGATCCTTCAGCTCCAGAATCTGTGCCCTTTCCTGGGCTGGACAAAGCAAAAATGGAGACTCCCAGCTCCCGGGTGGTGATGCTGGGATCTGAACCATGAATAGCCCAGTCCTGAGGTCTGTGCTTATTGGGGACATAAGGGACATAAGAGAACCTCCATTCTTTGCTTTCGATCCCACTGCAGCAGCCAGACAGGAACCCAAAGAGACAGGGCTGTGCAAGCTCCGACACTGAGGGTTTGCAACAACTGGGCCTCGTTTGGAGCTAGTTATTTTGGAACAGCAGACGTGGGCACAGGAGGTATGGTCTCACTCCCACGCATATGGGAGCCGGCTGTCAGCTAATATGGAAAATGATTAAGACAGCTTAATTTTTTTTATTTTTTATATATACTAATAATGAAGCGGGAGGAATTTGGAGGGGGAGATCTATGAGGAGAGGGAAAAGTATTACAGATGTTGAAATCACGCACAGGGGATGGCTCTCGCCTGCTGGTACCGCAGCCCCTGCAGCCGGGATGGGTGGGGGATGGGGGGGCCTGGTGGCATCTGATTATGGTGTCCTCAGTGACTTGGAAAGCCTCTCAGGTCTGTCCCGGGTCAAGAGCTCGTCTGGCCTGGGGTTGGGAGTGGGCAGAGAAGCAGGAGTTCTCTGGGATGGTTCTATTCCCCAGGGCTGGGCATGGCACTTCCTCATGCCGGCAGGAGCTGGGGAACTGCGCTCCACAGGGAGGGTGAAATGTGTAAGAGGTGGGTAAGGAGGTCGGTGGGGAACTTGGCCTGGGACAGCCACGGTCCAGCCCGTGGGACAAAGGGCCGGCAGTGGATGTCGTGAGGCATGGGAGGGTGTCCTGGAGCAGGTGGAAATGGGGCTGGCAGGATGGAGAGGCTGGTAGGGGTGAATAGAACCAGCACTTACTGAGCACCTGCTGTGTGCCCAGCATGGAGCTAAAAATTAGAATAGAAATGCATTCATTCAGCAAATATTTATTGAGCACCTACTATGTGCCAGGCACTGTTCTGGGATCTGGCGATAAAGCAAGGGAACAAAACAGACAGAACCCCTGCCCTCCTGGAGCTCACACCTGATGGAGGAAAAGGACAATGATCATGTAAGCAGATAAATACCACGTTGGGTGGTGATACCAAGAAATGGAGATGAAAGAACTCACTAAGGGCCATGAGTAATCAGAGGGTAGGATCTGAACCCAGGCAGGCACTAGGACCTGTGTGCTTCACAGAATGCCAGACCGACATGGAAGCAGATTCAGAGAGGTTGGGTGTTGTGCCCAGGGTCACAGCTGAGGATGCCCCTCTTGCGACTACTAGCTGTGGCCCTTCCAGATGCCTCCATCACCTGTCTTTCCACCCTCAAGGAGCTCCCCAGTGCCTGCCTGATCTTGCTTCCTTCCTCTCCCAGCATGGAGTCCCTCCTGCCTTCTTATTTAGCACTGCAGACCTCTGGAGCCCTGCCCTTTTGTCCACTCTCCCCCCATGAGCTGTTCTCTGGCCCCCTTTTGAGCACACTGACCATCCTAGGAAGTGCAGGCTGGATAGCCGTCTCCCGCCCCGCTGTCTGGGAGCTGCTTGGGTACCAGGGACCATGAGCCATCATGTGTTCCTGGTACCCACACAGAAGCTGCCACAGAGGGGGCAGGAGAGGGAGAAGGGGTACCACCCCTCACTGCAGGGCAAGCACTTGGCACCCAGTATGGCACTGCACACATTTCATAGAGTCTCTAAGCACCCACAGGGGCCAGGCCCTGGGCCACACCCCAGGGACCCAGCGGTGAACAGGACAGACGTAGTAGTCCTTTCCTTAGAGAGCTGAAATTTCTAGCAGGGGAAGCCACACAAAAATCAAGTAAATAAACACAAAAACAAGATTATATACTTTTTGTGCAAGACTTAGGGAGGAAGTGAACAGGAAGATAAGATTAACTGGGGAGTGGGGCAATTAGAGGGGGTAGCCAGGAAGGACCCACTAAGGTGAGGCTTGAAAGATAAAGGCAGAGGTGTATGCAAACCTTGGGAAAGAGCAGATGAGAACAGCAAGTGCAAAGGCCCTGCGGTGGAAGAGCACATGATCCTCATGGATTCAGGGCAGAGACTGTGTCTATTCGGTTCACCTATGTATCTCCAGCACTGCAAACAGTGACACTCCTCTGACACACTGGGACTCAATGAATACTGGCTCACTGAGTGAAAACAGCCTTATAAGGCCTCAGGCCCAGGTCTCAAAAACCTGCCGTAGCCTGGGATTGCCCTTACCCCACCCAACCCTACACACTTACTCTTGCTACATTGCAGAGGAAGGAATCATGGCTCACTGGGGGAGACAGAAGGGTGGAGGAAATTATGAGGGGCCTGGGAAGCCCAGCAGAGGAGCTGAGATTGGATATGAGGGAAAATAAGGGAGTCAGCAAAGGTTCTTGAGCCAGGGAGTGAATTCCCCAGCAGGGCCTGTTCCATGGCCGGTCTTTGGAAGATCTCTGAAAGAGGCCCCAGCTCATGGCCAAGCCCAGCTTGTCAAAGAGGAGTGTCTGGAAATTGAAGGGCAGCGGGGGAATGGAACAAGACGTTCAGCACCTGAAGCAGGTCATAGAGGCAGAGTCTGATGCAGTGTGCCGGGTGTCCATTGTTGCATCACAAATCATCCCTAGAATTCAGTGGTGTCAAATGACCATTTGCTGTGTTCATGTATTGTGTGGTACAGGAATCTAGGTAGGGTACAGTGGGAAGATTTCTCTCATCCTGGTGATGTCTGGGGCCTCGGCTGCAGAATGTGACAGCTGGGGCTGGACTGATCTGTGTGCTCATCCTCTCACCTGTCTGGTGGTTGATGCTGACTGTTGGCTGGGGCCTCCGCTGGGCTGTCGGCCTGAACATCCACATCCAGCTTCTCCGTGGGACTTGGGCTTCCTCCCAACGTGGCGACTGTGTTCCCTGGGTGCGCATCCCAAGAGCCAGGGAGAGGCTGTATCATCTTTTCTTACCCAGCCTTGGAAGTCACACAGTGTCACCTCTGCTGCATCGTATTTATCAAGGCAGTCACAGAGTCCTGCCCAGGCTCCAGGGGAGGCAAAATGGACTTTCCTTCCTGATGGAGCGCGACAAGGTTCATGAAGAGCATGTAGGAATGGAAATACAGTTGTATCCATTTTTTGGAAAATACAATCTGTCACACTCATCCACTTGACAGACGGGGAAGTGGAAGCTCCTCTCTCCTTCCCAGGGGAATGACTGTCAGGCTCACACATGGACAGAACCCAGCAGTCATGCTCCCCAGCCTGGGGCACAGAAGTGTGGCCAGTCCTTCCCATTTTCCATCCTGCCTCCCAGGGAGCCTGGGGATCTTTTCAAAGTATGAACCAGACAGTATTGCTCCCCTGCTTGTGGCTCCGCCTTCACTGGGCCTCCCAAAATCTGGATTCCTGACTGAAGCTACTGCCTGCATATCTCCCCTCATCTCCTCCTCTTTGTCATTCATTCTGGCCACCCTGGGGTCCTTTCTGTTCCTCCAACATGCCAAGCTCAGTCTTGCCTTGAGGCACTTGCTATTCCCTCTGCCTCCCATACCCTAACCCAGCTCATCACATGTCTTTTGGGTCTTAGTTCAAACATCATGGTATGACTTAGATAAGGCTAAAATGCCTAACAAAATGACGCTGAAATGTGTGAAGGCTCAAGCACGCTGGATGTTTACTTCTTACCCGTGTGATGGATGTGCCTGGGCAATGAGTGGCTCTCCTCCAGGTGGTGACGCAGGGGCCCAGGCTCCCCTAATCTCATGTCTCCTCCCTCCTGGGGCCTTGTTGTCAGTAGCATTCAGCCATGGGAAAAGGAAAGAGAACATGGAGGAAGCTCACCCACTGCCAAAAAAACCTCGATCTGGAAGTGGCGCTTGGCACTTCTGCTTCAATCCCATTGGCAAGAGCTGGTCACATGGCCACAGTTGGATACAGAGAGGGCCGGGGAATGTTGGCCCTGCCTGGGGTCCCAGCCGTTCGTCAGCTCCAACCATACACCAGCAAGAGGAAAATGGATTTTGATAAACAGTTAACTACCTTGACCATGGTCACCTTCCCAGAGAGGCCCTCCCTGACCATCTCACCCAAAGAATATGCCTTTCAACACTGTACATCTCATATCCCTACTTGATTTTCTTTATATTGCATTTTATCTATCTACTTATTTATCTGTCTCTATCGCCTTCTAGAAGGTAAGCTCTGTGGAGTCGGAAAGCTTGCTTGGCTAGTTAATGCTATTTTCCTGGCACCTAGATCAGTGATTGGCCCAATTAGATGTTTAATAAATGCTTGTTGAGTGAATCAAAGGACAGACAAATAATTTCCCTTTTACTAGTGGGGACATAGAAGAGACCAGTGGCTTCAGGAACAGAAAATGCTTTGCCCAAGGGCTTGGCACATAGTAGGAGCCCCATTCATGCTAATTCCTTTCCCTCCCTCTCCATCGTTGGTCTTGAGGCTGCAAGTTTTGGGGAAAATCTAGCCTGTGATGTGTAACCCTGGCCTGGGTTTGAGTTTGGCTCTGTCATCACTTCTGTGTGTGCCCCTCCTCTCTCCTGTACGGGCCTCAGTTTCCCAGCCTGCAAGATACGGGCAGAACAGGTTGGGCCAGCCAAACTTTCACATTCCTTGTGGCCCAAGAGTAGACGACCACCCCAGAGCCCATCTGTGCCTTCTTTTCTCTATTGCTGATCTTTGAAGGTCCCCTCCCCTTATTCTTCCCCACTCTGTGGGCTTAATAAGGCTTAATAAGGGGCCTGGGTAGGCCAATCCACCCCCCAGTGGCCACCAGCTCATACTTCCATGCCAGGGTGGGATGGGGGAGCATGGCTAATGACAGGGTCCTGGTGGGGGGTGAGCTGACAGCCTCTGCTGGCCTTTCTGGGCCTCTATTAACAGACCACACAGGGGCCCATGATTTTCAATTTTTCTGCTGAAAAAGGCAATTGGGAAGAGGTAGCCAAGAGGCCAGACACAATCGCCTATGCCTGCAGTCCCCAACACCCAGGCTGTGGACCGGTACCGTTAGGTACTGTTAGGAACCAGGCCACATAGCAGGAGGTGAGTGGTGGGCAAGTGAGCGAAGTTTCATCTGTATTTACAGCCGCTCCCCGTCACCCACCATCCTCCCCACCCACCGGTCCGTGGAAAAATTGTCTTCCCTGAAACCAGTTCCTGGTGCTAAAAAGGTTGGGGACGACTGGCCTTTGCTTCTGTCAGCATTATTCTATTTGTCCTCCCATCTAGCTATCCACTCATCCATCCTTCCACCTATCCTTCCATACCCCTGTCCATCCATCCATCCATCCATCCCTTCATCCATCTACATACCCCCCTATCTATCTGTCCTTCGAAAACAGGGTTATTCAAGATCTATCTGACACCAACTTTGTGTCTTGGTCTAAAACAGAGAAGGGTAAGTCATCCATCCCATTCCCTTCAGCTTTGCATTATGTCAAATGACAAAGTGTATATAGTGAAATGCATTGTTTTGCTGGCTGTCAGACTTGGGTTTGAATCTGAGCTCTGCCTTTATTAACTTCATGACCTGAGATAATTTTGTGCAAATATCTTTATTTTTGAGCACCGACTATGTGCAGGCCTCATGCTAAACACTTTGCAAGCATTGGTTCATTCAATTCTTTCAGCAGCTCTTTGCAACGGCTCCCATACTTACCATTTTACAGACCTGGACACTTGGCTGGCCGCTGCATAGGGCTGTGAAGGTTGTAAAACTCTTGGGGGCATCCTTCACATCATAGGCTATGGTGGCAACATCAGAATCGGAACTGAAATCTGCATGAGTCCAAAGCCAGCAGTCTTTCTAGAACACTGCCATGCCCTGGCACCTAAGAGGATCTTCTCTTGGTCACTGAGATGTAATTCCATGAGTCTAAGTTCAAGATGACCCTTTTTCAAACTCTGGCCTTTGTTTCTTTTTGTTTCTTTGTTTGTTTGTTTGTTTGAGACAGCGTCTCACTCTTTTGCCTGGGCTAGAGTGCCATGGCGTCAGCCTAGCTCACAGCAACCTCACACTCTTGGGCTCAAGAGATCCTCCTGCCCCAGCCTCTCCAGTAGCTGGGACTACAGGCATACGCCACCGTGCCAGGCTAATTTTTTCTATATATTTTTAGTTGGCCAGTTAATTTGTTTCTATTTTTAGTAGAGACGGGGTCTCGCTCTTTGCTCAGGCTGGCCTTGAATTCCTGAGCTTGAGCAATCTGCCCGCCTCGGCCTCCCAGAGTGCTAGGATTACAGGCGTTGGCCTTTGTTTCTTTGGGTTAAGTGCAGTAAGGATAGAGAAAGGGAACAGAAAGGGCTGGTTCCATGCGGTGGTGGAAACTGAGTCTGTGAGAGATGGCAAGAGCTGAGGATGAGGAAATTGAGTTCTGGAGAGACCCACAGAATCCAAGGCTGGGGGGAATCTCAGGGAATCTCTGATGATGCTAAAAACAACAGCACTCCCTGAGCTCTTTCTCTGCACTGTGGCCACATGGTGCCCCAGTTTCCCCAACCCAACAATAGAGGTCAACAATAGCACAACCTCCCAGGGCTGCTGAAAAGACTGAAAATGTTAAAACACGCAAAGGACCTAGAATGGCCCCTGCCATGAGGAAAGGACTCAATAAATGTTATTTATCATTATTATTATTTCAAAGTCACCCTATGAAGCTGTGGGAGGATAAAGTCTTCTTTTCCTCCAGGCTGGTTTGGTCTGAAAACTTCCAGACAGGCTGCAGATGGCACCTCCCAGCTCTTCTGTCCTGCCAGAGACTCCTGGACGGGTTTGTTCTGAGCGTGGTTTTAATTCAAGCCAATGCTGCCAAGTTGAGAGGGTGTCAGGGAAGGCCCCCGGGGAATGTCATCCCTATTCTACTTACCCTGCACCAAGCCCCGAGACCTAGCAGATGTCGCCGGGCAAGCAGGATGGTGGTGAACTTCAGAGGCCAGGGTCTGGTGCCAGGTGGAGCTGGGTTCAAAGCCTGCCTTTGCCCCCTTCCTAACGGCGAGAGAGACTTCGCCTCTCTGAGGCTGTTTCCTCGTCTGTAAATTGGCCAAGCAAAGAATACATAGTGGGCCCAGTGGGAGATGCTGATTGCTTGTCTCCCCAGAATCAATTCCCCTTGCCAGTTTCTGTTTGGGGAACCTCTTCCTACTCTTTGCTCAGGGTAATCTGCACCCCCAGGCCTCAGCCAATCAGGCGTCACCCTCCTGCATTCGGGGTGGGTGTGTGATCACACTGGTCCAACAGACTGCCCTGACACAGCCGTGCTACCTCCAAAGACTATGGGAATGAAGCCGACCCTGAAGGATGCCAAGCAGGAAAGTAGAGAGAAACCCCACTCCAGTGACATCATTTGAGCCCTGGAATCTGGCCACACGTGTAGCCCCAGCCTGGACTTTCCAGTCCAGTAAATCCATCTTGCATGAGCCAGTTTTCCGCAACCAAAACAGTGGACAGACATAGACACAGGAAATGCTAGCTGCGAGCGTGGGGCTTCCCTCCCCTCCCATGGGGGGTCATCTGCCCTTGCGTTGCGCACTTGGGCAGGCTTGGTTCCCTGCACTCAGGGATCCCGTGGGGTCCAGATTCTTGCTGCAGAGAGTCTTTGTTCTGATAGTGACTTTAATTAAGGGCTTTGCAAGCCCCTCTGTGAAGAGTTGTGCTGTCTGCTCCATTACAATTTGGGAACCATCCCCGGAGATGCAGTTCCTGTTTCCAATCATCCAAATTCCGAGCCCCGATTTCTACCAGATGCTGCCCCCAGAGGGCTAACGAGCAGTCAATATGGGGACAGAGAGGTCCCACCTGTGCTGGGTACATGGCTTGACACTTATCCCATCATGCCCTTGCTCAAGGGCGTCCAGCAGTTCCCCATTGGCCTTGCGCTCAAGAGTTGCAGAGCTGTAATTTGAACGCCGGCCCCTGCACATGGAAGGCTCGGGTTAAACTGTAAGGAGACGGGAACTGACCCCACAAGGTAAGGGAGCGCTGCAGGGGTCAGTAAGACTTCCCAGAGGAAGTGGAGCTCAGGCAGCCAGGGAAAGACTTAGAGACGCAGAGCGGAGAGGAGAAGGTGCCGGGCAGGGGATGCAGCATGGTTCAGGACACCGAGGTGGAACAGGGTGGGATTTTGAGAGATGTGCCAATAGAAGCTCCAGGTCACCAGACCCTGCAGAGTTCACATCCTCTCTCCTATCGCTCTATTCCTTACGGTCCCCGCAAAGCTGGGCCCATTTCCTCTCACCTGGACAGCTGCTGCGGACTCCCCACTGGTCTCCCAGCCTCCTCTCTGTAACCTCCGATCCGTGCTCCATCGGCAGCCATTCATTCATCCATCCAACCATTCATTCGTTCAGCCAATATTCTTGGAGGGGCAGGGGATGGGTCATGCAAGGCCCTGAGGCTGGAGTCTCTCTGTCCCCTTAGCCTTGTTTCCCTGCCCCCAGCCCCTGCATCCATCTCAGGAGACCACTCCCCACTCCCGAGGGGCCTTGCTCTTTCACTGTCTCCGTCTGTGCGCTGCAATCCAGGTGCCGGGAATCCCTCCGTGCCCTGCCCCTTCCCACAACACTCTCTGCATCCAAGGAGGCAGGGCTCACCTCCTTCGTCTCGCCTGCCTTCCTCATCCCCACACTTACTGCACCTCATTATCTTTCCAGTCTATGTGTCCCAACGTCCCCGCTGGACCATAAGCGCCTTGAGGGCCGGACTTTGACTCCAGGGACTCGGTGCTGAGTCGGATTAAAGGTTCTTACATGGGACCAGGTAGGATCCTTAGGTCCCACTGCTTGGGTTAGAATCCCAGCTGCAGCATCCTCCAGCTGTGGGACACTTTGTCTCACTGAGCCTCAGTTTCCTTATCTGGAAAGTGGGGATAATAGTGCCCCCACTCATGGTTGTCATGAGGATGAGATGAGGGAATCCACATAACACCCATAGTGAGAGGTGGGCAGTGCCCCGGCACAGTGAGCCCACGTGGCATGATCCTTGTCAGATAACGGTGGCCGGGGGAGTGGACGCCGGGGCTCGCCTGGAGTCCCCCTCAGACACCCTTCCCCACCAATGAGACTGTGGGCTGCTGATGGCTCCCAGCTGGAAATCTCTCTCAGCTGCAGGGAGTGGCCCTGCCCTAGGACACATCCTTTCCCAGGTGCAGCCCAGGGCCAAGGACTGGTTGATGTGCAATAAAACTACCCGATCCCACCCCTTGGCTCCAGAACTCCCAGAGGATCATCTGGGATTTTTGTTGCAACTCCCTTGTGTCAGCTGTTCCTCCTCCCAGCCCCTGCCTTCCTCCTCTCGCACAAGTATTACTCCTGGGTGCTTGCCCCAGTACACCCACGGCACACCGACCTCGAGCTCAGAGGCTTTTTTCAGGAACCAACAGACGATGACAGGCATGGCAGGAGTTCCAAACACAGAAAACATTGCAGGGTGGGAGGGGCGAGGGAAGGCTAGGAGAGGAGAGGTGGGCCACTGGCCTGGGCAGACACTAGCGGTCAAGTCCTAGGTCGTGGTTGGGCCTCAGCACCCTTTTACACCCCCATAAAAATCATCAAGGACCTCAAAGAGCTTCTGTTTATGCGACTTATATCCAGAACTGGGACTGGAGAGTTAAGTGAGGCATTGGCGTCTTTAAAACTTAAGTATGCCGAAAATCTCAGTAATTAAGGTAGATATTTCAATGCAGTATTTTGAAAAATCTGCATTGAAGCTTGAGGCAAACTGAAAAATCAGTAATATTGATATTCTCTTTGTTTAAAATTTTAATATTTTGTTCATTATAAATTCTTTTGCTTTGATTTTTTACTGTCAGAGCAATGGTGCCATCATGTGTCATAGCAACTTGGGACAACTCCACTGAGAGTGACAAGGACAAATAATGTCTTAATGTTATTGTGAAAGTAGTTTTGACTTTGTCAAAACTAGAATGGCCTCGGTGCGGGGTAAGGACCATTGCTTTTGATGGAACTGAAAGGAACTGAAAGGAAGTTGTCACCCCTTGGTTCTAGGTCTACCCCTTAGGGCTGCGTCCATCTCTGCCTTCAAGGGGGTAGCGCCCGAGAGGCTGAGCTTTAGAATTCATGCTTCCCTCCCATCTGCTCCAGGCCACAGACCTCCCAGAGCGTGGGGTTCCCAACCACTTCTTCCTGTCCCTCCTCTGGACAAGCCCCATTTGATTGATATCTCTGTAAGATCAGGGGCCCCCAAATTCCCAGGTGTGGCCTGAGCAGCACGGAGCCCCCTGTGGACCCGTCACCTCCTCCTTGGGACACTCTAACTCTGTTCCTGCCCCTGCTCCCCTCCGTGCCCCCAACTACCTGTGCCACAGTTCCTGCGCCTTGTCCCTCCTGGTCTCATGATTGGAGTGATGTTCAAACCTCTCCGAGCGTCCCTTGGGCTCCTGGAGCGTAGGCTGTCCACCGAGAAACAGTATCAGGCAAAGCAAACCTCCAGCTTATTAAGCTGGCTTCGTTAGGAGGCCAACTTCTGAAAATTCAATTTGTCGGCGGTATAAACAGGATATTGAGCCTGGCCAGGACGGGCTCTGAGGAGGGCATCTGAGCGGGGAAGAAAGGAGGCAGCCACCTGCCGGGAACGGTAACGTCGTCGGGCACATTCCTCAGCGGCATTAAAACCCACCGCTAATCACAAACAGATTCCTGCCTGCCCAGGGCCTTTCTTTGTTAGCTCGAATTTCTCTCTCCAAACATGGCACTGAGTCCACCAGGCTCTGCCTCTCTTAGTCTTCTCCCTTCCCCTCTGTGGGCCTCAGTTTCCCTGTCTGCTGTGTGAGAGGACTGGGCTTGGGTCTGTAACCCGGGGTCCATCTTGTCAGGCTAATATCCCAGGATCCAAACTCCTCTAACTTAAAGTCCCCAGGAGTCTGGAAGTCCAGGACTATAAAACGCCCAGATTTTATGACTGCAGAATTCAACAAGTCAGTGATGGCAGGTTCTAAAATGCTATGGTTTTAAGATTCGGTGATCTAAGATCCTGCCCTTGTAACTTTCTATGATTCTAAAATCTGGAGAGTCTAAATCTCCATGATTTTAAGTGTCTATGAGGCAATATGGTTGCTCTAGAGCCCGAGGGCTGGGCTTTGGGGCTGCCAGCCCCACCCCACTAACTGGGTGACCTTGGGCAAGTTACAGGACCTCTCAGTGCCTCCGTTTTCACATCTGTAAGGCAGGGATCACAGCAGTCACCACCTTATGGAGTGGTCGTGCGGGTTAAATGAGTTAATATTTGTAAACAGTGCCTGGAGTAGTAAGCACTCAGGTGTTTTGCACTTACCATTGTTCAAAGATGATCATTTTCTATAGTCTGATTCTGAGACAGCCGTTTCTGGGCCTTGAAGACTCCAGAGTCGTAAGTTTCAAAGAATCCATTGCTCAAAGAGTCAATGACACAATGATTCTATTCTGTCAGCTGGCCGTGGACATCCCATGTTTTGGTATTCCTGACTCAGGATCACGAGAAGGAGCCTGGCTGGTGGACGTGGACCGGGCACTCCCAGCCATAAAGCCAAAGAGCCTGACAAGTTGGAGACCCTCAGCTGGCTTAGAAGTTTCCTCTTCTGCCCCCAACACATGCCCCTGGAGATAACTTGACCTTCTGGTCAAAGATTCACTGACCATGACTAACTCCTGGAATCCATGAAGAGACATGGGAAGACTGTCACTCCCATAGCTTGGGACTCCTTTTTCTCAAGAACCTGCTGTGGCTCCCTACTGTCCTTCAAATCAAGTCCTATTTCTCGGCCTGGCTTTTGGAGTCCCTTTATATCTTGTCCATTTCAAGGTAAGTTGAGATCATCTGGCGTGGGGAAGAGTGAATTGGGATGGTTCTTTTGGAAGTTACCTCTAAGCCTTTGTTCATTCTTATTCACACCACAGATATATATTAAACATCTACTTTATGCCAATCTCTCTTCTAGGCCCTGGGGACGCAAAAGTGAATAAAATTGACAAAGTTCCTAGTCTTGGGAGCTCACAAAACTCATTTCAGACCCCACTCACTGTAAAGTATTATTGTCAGGGGGTAAGAGTACCGGCCATTTCCTGGCTGCAGGACTTCGGACCAACACTGCGCCTCATTTGTAAAATGGGTCAATAGCATCACCTACCAGCCGGGGTTATTGTGAAGACTGAAAGAGATGGTTATGGTGAAGAGCTCAGTTAGCACAGTGTTGGCACACAGCACACCTAAATCCATGGAGGCTGCGTGTTATTGTTGTTGTTAGCCCTGTAGAGCACTGAATGTGGAGGCTAAAAGCCAGATAGGCCTGGGTTCAAGTCCTGGGGTGTAAAAGATGGATAATCACTGGGCCTGCTTCCCAGGGTTGGTTGCCTGGTATGTCAGCCATACCCAGCTGGGGCTCAGGTGGTAACAAAGACACATTCTTCCTTCCCTCCAGGGCTCTCTCTCTGATAACTCATCCCAACCAACCTCACAATGCACAACCTGAGCAGCTTCCTTTCCCCTTTGGGTTCCGGAGCCTTCCATGCAGGGCCTGAGTAAAATTGGCTCTAAGACATAGGGTGAGACATTTGAGCATGATACAAAAAGCAATAGGGAGCCAAGGCTGGCTCTGGAGAGAGGGCGTCTCTAGACAAAGGCCATCCCCTGTCTTCCAGTGGCTCCTCTATACCCCTTGCATCTTGTCCTCACAGCTGCAGGGGCTCCCACCAACACCGGCCATGAGTCCCTGGCCCATTTGATGGTCAGGTTATTTTTCCATTAAGTTTGTAATTATTAAAAAATGCAAGTCAAATTGCGATGTGCTGAGCTGAGCAGGCAGGAGGTTAAAGCTTTTTTCCCAGCCTGCGGCCTGCTCGGCCCCCACCCTGTTCTGGTTAAAGGGGAACATTTTTGGGAAAATAAACAAGGAGGCCTTGATTCTTTGGGGAGTTTATGAACTTGACCCCACCCCCATCCCATACCCTACCCCGTTAGTGGGTCTGGTCGCTCTCCCTGTTAATTAAAGGGGAGACTAGCTTCCAGGGCAATTTGGCCCTAGCCGGGCTTGTGCCCACATCCTTGAGAGGGTGCCCATGGTGAAGGGCCAGCTGGGCAGCTGGTGGCCTTGGAGGTAATAATTTGCCTCCAGATGGAATCCACTCCCCCGAATAAAGGGACTTTGTGTTCTCTCCCATTCTCATAGCCCCCTGGCCTCCTAGGAGGGAGTTATTAGAGGGGAAACATCTGTGGTTGCCCAAGATCGTGGCCGCCATGGCAGGCAGCTCTAAGCTACTGGCTGGGCCATTCCTCCTGGGCCTCCATCTGTGTCCTCAGAGCTCTGCCTTCTCATAGAAACTATGGATTCAGCCAATCCCTCACTCATCCATTTGCTCACTCACCAACTCTTTATTGAGCACCTACTAATGTACCAGGTGCTGTTCTAGGCCCTGAGAGCATGGAGGTGAAAAAGAATAACTCCCTCTGGTCCTAGAGCTCATCGTCTAGTGGGCTAGACAGACACTAAAGATAAAAAAGTCAAAACAGAATCCATTGCCAGGCAATCAGATGGGGCCAAATAAAGCACAGTTAGTGGATAGAAAGTGATGGATTGTCAGGGGTCCCTGAGCAGGGACCTGCAGGTGGGGAGGGGTGAGCCAGGGGACAGTGACGTTTAGCAGGGACAGGTCAGCCTCATGCCGCCACCGCATTTTTCCACCCCTGGGATCTTTGGCCAATGCTACCTGGACTGCTCTGCTCTCTGTGTGCTGCCCAGCCAGCAATGACTTATCTGCATTTTCCTTAATACAGAATTTGCTATTTCATTAACTATATCGAGTGCATCTGTAAAACCAGAACATGAAGCCATCTTGGTGTATAATACAGGCAGTTTAGAGTCACAAAACCCACATTGCTGACACACTTACACACCTCTGCCCAATATAACGGTGCTTTTCCCATTGAAAATCCTAATGAAATGGTGTCTTTAAGATGGTGGACTAAAGGCATTTCTACTCCCCCTCTCTTGTTAAAAGATCTCCCCAGAACAAGAACAAGAAAAAGAAATGCAAGCTCTGTCTCTGAGAAAACTGGGAGATGTTTTAACCCTGGACCACAATGTACAAAGAAGGGAAGTAGATGGTGAGGCAGCCAGTGACTTAGCAGAGAGGAAAAAAGTCAAAGCTAAGTGGATGGGGCAGGTGGCTGCTGGATGGGTGAATTGCTGCAAAGAGAGACAAGCAGATTTGCCTGAAAAACTCAAAAATTAGAGATCCCAGGTATCAGAGGAAGTGCTGGAGAGGTGGGGTTTGAAAGCAGGGTAGGGGGTGGTTCGAAGTCTGTACACAGAGGCTGAGACCCCGAGATTCCCAACCCTCACCCTGCCCAGCCAGGTAATAGCCCCTCTCACATCTGGGCCAGTGAAGGGACGTTTCATATCTGGGAAAAGCCAACAAAGAGGCTCCAAAAGCAGGGACACCGGGACCAGGGAAGGTGAGATTCTTGGTTGTCTTCATCTGTCTCATTCTAGAATGTCTTTGGATATGCTTATGTCCTCACCACCACCCCCAGGCAAAAAAATTATCTGTAGGATCCCTTCCAAGACAAAGACGTACAGATACAACAATCTAGGGGGAGAGAGCTCCGTAGAAAAAGCCAACCAGCCTCTTGATCACCCACCCTACACAGACCCTACACAGAAGCCCACCAGTCCACCATCCCCACCCACAACCTCCAGTCAGATTGTTAATGTGAATGGACAGCCAAGAATCACTGGAAATTTAAAGAAATTTCCATCGTGAAACACAGAGATGAAAGAAAACCATAAGGGTGGGGAAAAAGGACTTCGAGAAAGAGAGAATGCAGGGAACAGAAAAACATTTAAAAATAAAACCTACAATTAGTATCCTTTAAGAGATAAAGATATTGCAATCATAAAACAAGAACAGGAAGCCATTTAAAAGGAATAGAGAGTAAGAAAGCATAAATCTAAAATATGTGCAGTAGATTGCACAAATGACCCCAAGTTCCTTCTGTTCCAGAATTCCTGCCCCTTCCCAAGGAGACTTTGCAGGCCCACCCATCACAAGATAGAGCCTGTTCTGATTATCTGTTGCTGTGTAATAAATCACTCCCAAAATGAGTGGATTAATTTTATGGGTTAGAAACTCAGGCAGGGCTGAGCTGGGTGATTATTCTGTTCCACATGGTATTCATAGAGGTCACTCAGGAGGATTCAGCTGGTGGAATGAGCTGTCTGGAGGGTCCAAGATGACATTGCTCACATGTCTGATGTCTTTGGCCTGGATGGTTGGAAGGCTGGGATCAGCCAGGACTGTTGACTGGAGTGTTTATATGTAGCCTTTCCAGCATGGTGGTCTCAGGTAGTCAGACCCGTTCCTTGGTGGCTGAACCCCTGCCCTCAGAATGAGCATCTCAGGAGAACCAGGTGGAAACTGAGCTTCAGAGGTTATGCAGCATCACTTTTGCTGCATTACTAAGGTTGGTCCAGGCTCAAGCTGGGGAAAGTTTCACAAACCCCATCTCCTGATGGAACAAATGTCAAGGGAGCTGTGGACATGGTTTAAAACTACCACTCTAGCAGAGGCTGTCCTCCACCAAAAAGAGGAACTAAGCCAAGAAGAGGAAAATGTGCATCAGCTAGCTTTTCCTATGTAACAACCGGACTCAGAATTTAGTGGCTTAAAAACAGCCACCATTTATTTGCTCATGAACCTGTGGTTCAGTAGTGTGGGTGGGGCCCCATGTGATTTGGGCTGGCCTCCCTCGTGTGTCTGTGGCCAGCTGGTGATCTGTGGCCTCACTCACACGTCTGGTGGTTGACTTGGTATTAGCTGGGGTAGCAGATAATTTGGTCATGGGTCTCTTATCTTCCAGCAAACCAGCCTGAGTTCATCGTCAGCCTGGCGATGGTCACAGGGTTCCCAGAGCCGCAAGAGGGCAAAGACACAAATGCACAAGCGATTTTCCAGCTTCTGCTTGTGTTGTGTTTCCTATTATCCTATTGGCCAAAGCAAGTCACATGACCAAGCCCAGCATTCGTGAGAGAGAGGCTTGGACAAGGACTTGGACACAGGCAGGGAATCCTTGCCGTCTTTATTTTGTGAATCTTCTATGGTGATTATGAGATAAAGTAGTCTGTGGTTTGAACACAGGAGAGAGACAAGGGAATTCCTGGTGGTATCTGTGCCCTAGCCTAGAGCAAAACTGGTCCAGATGTCACTAAAGGTCAGAGAGCCCAGGAAAAAAATGACAGCATCGTGAATTATTGGGCAGGCGGGTCTGTGAGGAAATCACATTGAGGGGTGTTTTACGGAGCTGTTTTCAGGGTGAGGGAAGGCGTGGGTCAAATGTTCAAAGAAAACTAAACAAATAAAAATAGGCAATTTCTATTTTTTTTATTGATTGATTTTTTTTCTTGCAGAGATGGAGTCTCACTATTGCCTAGGCTGGTCTTGAACTCCTAGCCTCAGGCGATCCTCCCTAAAAAAGGCAATTTTTAAAAGAGTATTGCTAACCATGGTTTCTTTTGCTTTTTTACTTTGTTTTTAATTGCCATAATGATTGTCCATATTTATGGGCTACAGTGTAATGTTTTGATGTATGTATACGTTGTATAATGATCAAGTCATGGTATTTAGCACATCAATCACCTCAAATATTTATCATTTCTTTGTGGTAAAGAGTATTCAGCCTCTTCTCTTCAAGTTATTTTGAGATATACACTAGAATGTTGTTTACTGTAGCTACCCTTCCTGTTCTACAGAACACCAGGACTTATTCCTCCTGTCTAACTGCTCAGCATCACTAATCATTACGGAAATACAAATCAAAACCACAACGAGATACCACCTTGTCCTAATTAGAATGGCTATTACTAAAAAGACAAAAATGACAAATGCTGGCGTGCCTGTGGAAGTGATTATTAATTCAAGGGGAAAGGGCGGGGAGTTTAAGAGAAAGGAAATGTCATCACAATAGAATACTTACTCAGCTGCAAACAATATTTGCATAGTCATAATAATGAAAACACTTAATACAAAATCAACCCCAAAATCAATATTAATAGTATTTAGAGGAAAAGAAAGTAAAAATGGGTATAATTGAGCTAACCTCCCCCTTCTTTCATACCAAGAAGTCAGCATGTGATGTTTGAAGTGGGTGCATCAAGAGCTTTATATTTGCAAGGGTCATAAATATGGGAGTGAATCCCAGGAGACACAGCTAAAAGCATCAAAATGCATTTTAGATCAGGTGGGGTAATGGCTAAATCCTGCAAAAAGGGTGAGATGAACTTGGGATTTCACTGTATCACTCAAGGGTGCTATAGGTGCCAGACTCCTGGTTCTGCCACTGTGAGCAGCAATCATATTTCTGGAGCCACCTGGAAGGCACATGTTGAGAGAAACTTGCCTGTCCTCTCCCCACCTGGGGTTAGGGGAATCCTCTGGACTCCCAGTGCCCCCCCCACCATCATGTGTTTTCTAGAGGGGAATTACATCATCATCACTGTATTTTGGGGTCCCTCTAGACTGAGTGGAATATAGCCCACCCTTCAATGTTACACAAGGGGAAGCTGGAAGTCTCAGAAGGGATCTGATCAAGGGGGAAATGGGGCCTTATTGAGGGGAAGGTTGGCAGCGAGGAGTGCCAGGGCCTCCCAGCCTTGGGTCCTAGTCCGTGCTTCACTGCCTACTTGACTGTGTGTCCTTGAACCCCTAACCTTCTGAGACTCAGTTTCTCTATCTGTAACATGGAGTAACACATCTGGTCCTCAGGGGTATTGTGAGGTTCCAATGGGATCATGTAACCAGGTGACCCAGTGGGTCTTTAAAGGTCTTTTATTCTTATCAGTGAATACTGCCCCCAACATATGTATATTTATATATTTACAAAATGAAAACCTACACTGTGCCAATATGTTATATAATATACACAAACATGGAAATTTAAAAAAAAGATGAGATCAAATACACTGAGAGAATTACTAATGTTTTTTCCGCAACTCAATACAGTACATCCTCCAGTACACGGACTCCACTTTGGAAAATGCTGGTCTAGGACAGAGTAGGTGCCTAATAAATGTAAGTACTTTAAAGAACATAACAATTGTTATTGTTAGAAGAATCCCTGCTCTTCTGCTAGACCATAAACTCAATGGAAGTAGAGACCAGAGAAGGTTTCCCTGAAGTGTATACAATAGGAGCTCAATAAATGTTTGTTGATGAATGTGCCCGGCAGTGACAGAAGTATAGAGGAAAGAACACTGGGTTTGGGGTTAAATTCCAGATTGGTCACAGACTCGCTCTGTGACTCTGG
>CAUYRT010052527.1:0-26004 GCA_963574885.1 Lepilemur ruficaudatus | reverse complement strand
AGATTTTTAAATGTAACAAGATAAGTCAACTTGAGTGGTAATATATTTTGGGAAATCAGCTCACTATAAATTGTGACTGTAAACATTATACTGTAAATGCTTTGTAGTTTTCCCCCAATAAAAAAGAAAAAAAAAAAAACCAATGTAGTAACCCAATTTAACCACAACTTTACTAAATTGGTAGTTGGAACTCAAAATTGACAATCAGTATGTAATAAATGCAGCCAACAGTACCCTCCTTTCATTTGGGAACTTACATATTTTTGTGAAGTACCTTTTTGACTATGATAACCATTAAAACCAGGTATCAACATATACTGAATTTCAAACTGGACCATTAAATCACTGCATCACAAACTATTAAACCAAGAATCTAAAAGTAATGGGCTATATCCAGTAACATTGCTCTCACTAAAATATGATTAATATGTATAACATTCTTAATAACATACAGTGAGAAGAAAATGGCTCTTTGAACTATTAAAAATAAAATATAAAATATTTTCAGGCATGTTTTATTCCAACTTTATCTCCTTTTTCATTTCCATTTGGATAGTATGCATTAGAATGTGCATAAACTGTTATTACACTAGTACATGTACATTCCTAAGAATCGGTCTAATAAATATTCATCTCATCTATTCATGATTTTTACTTTCAGCAAGGGTTTTAACTGGCTAGAGTGGTATGATATGAATCAATGTATAAGGAAGGTTTGGCCCTTTTGTGTGAACAAATCTTGAAGCATACAAAATGTTGAGAAAGAAACTACATCAGTTGCTGGGGCTGCTGTAACACAGCACCACAAACTGGGTGGATTAAAACAACAAAACGTTACTCTCTCACAGTTCCAGAGGCTCTAAGGCTGAAATCATGGTATCAACAGGAGTGGTTTCTTCTCCGGGAAAATCTGTTCTGTGCCTCTCTTCTAGCTTCTGATGATGGCTGGCAATCCTTGGCATTCCTTAGTTTGTAGGTGCATCACTCCAATCTCTGCCTCTGTCTTTACCTCTTTTTATAAAGACAGTAGTCATAGTGGCATCAAGGGCCCACTGTAACTCCAGTATGACCTCATCTTAACTACTGACATCTGCAATAAACCTATTTCCTAATAAGGTCACAGTCTGAGTTATGGGGGGTTAGGACTTCAATATATCTTTTTGTGGGGGACATAATTCAATTCATAATAGAACCCTAACTATATTTTCTTCATCTTGTTCTGTGTGGTGATTCTCTTAGTCTCTTCTTCCATTATTTATGCATTCACACATTTAATGGAAAAGAATCAGGAGAAAGAGAAAAAAAAACAGCCCCAAAATGTCTCCAGACATTTTGTGCTGTGATTCATTTTACAATATTTGAACCGGAAATAATTATTTTGAGACTGCTAGAATTGTTATGATGTCTTATCGTGAAACAGATTTTTTATTTTTCCAAATAACAGAAATGAGGACTATGAATTCTATCCTTGCAGTTTCCTAATCCACATTTGAAAGCATGACTCTTTTTTATTAAATTTTCCCCGGTCTTTAAATTCTCAGCTTCACCCTTTAGCACTATTATAATTCTTGTTCTCTTCAAGTTATCAAATCCAACATGTACAGTGTCTCTTTAAAATGACTTTTCTGAAGATCATTACCTTCAAAATCTGATTTATCTTCCTTTTAAACTATGGATCCTATTTCCTTTGACATGATATGTTCGTACGTTTCACTTCTAACCAATAAATCTTAAGGCTCATCAGTGTGTGACCTGTTTAATTGATTGGATGCATTTGCAATTGCACTCCAAATAGATACATTAGGCTCAAGTTAAAAGGAGGAAATGTTTGGTTTGTTGTTCTCAGTTTTTCTAAATACAGAAAAGTGGGCATTGATTCCTATATCCCAGTCTGCTTCAAGTCGTTCTGTGTTGTTTAATATGGTTTCAATTTGACAGGCAGCAGGAAAATCCTATTTAGAGCACAAATGTAAAGAAGAAAAACCTCTTCTGTAAGAATAAAGCCACTGTGGTGGCTATTTAATAAATATTAAGTAATAACAGCAGTACTCATGGGGAAAATAGTACAAAATAGTCTCTTATTGTTAGACAAAAAAAGCAATCACACATTTTAAAGGCCAAATGACTTGGAAAAAGCATGCTATATTTATAAACTGTTAAATAAGCATTTATCCCATTTATTGAAATTCCCCTTTTAAGGTGTAAAGAATATTGTATTTAGAAAGTCACATTTCCTATTCCCCAAGGTGAGTGCACTGTGCCAATTCCACAATTACAAATTGCACTCCAAAGATTTCTGCTCACTAGTTCAGGCCTTCAGAAAATTTGTAAAGTGTAGCTTGTCTTGGAGCTATTCTTATTCCCTCTTTTGCTTTCTTCTGTCCTCCTTTCATGACCTCCTGCCTCAAAATCTGCCCTCAGATTTCCTCACAATAAGCCAGTGGTTTTCAAATTGTGTTCCCTGAACCAGCAACATTGGCATCACCCAGGAACTTGTTAGCAATGCACATTCTCAGGCCTCATCCCAGATCTACTAAATCAGAAACTCTTGGGGTGGAGCCCAGCAATCTGTGTTTTAACAAGACCTCCTGGTGTTTGAGAACCACTGTACTTATCCCATAATGATAGGTTTTTCTATGTTAGCCATACCAGGAATACTTGGGTATTTTTAGAAAAGGGAAACAACTAAATTTCTAATTAAGGAAATTTTAGTCACCAGCCAATCACTGGGCAAGGTAAAGTTTAAACAAGGGCTCTTCCTGATTTTCTTTTTTTTATTTTTTTATTTTTGAGACACAGTCTCGCTCTATTGCCTGGGCTAGAGTACTGTGGCATCAGCCTAGCTCATAGCAACCTCAAACTCCTGGGCTCAAGCAATCCTCCTGCCTCAGCCTCCTGAGTAGCTGGGACTACATACATTCGCCACGATGCCTGGCTAATTTTTTCTATATATATTTTAGTAGGCCAATTAATTTCTTTCTATTTACAGTAGAGACGAGTCTCGCTCTTGCTCAGGCTGGTTTCGAACTCCTGACCTTGAGCCATCCACCCGCCTCGGCCTCCCAGAATGCTAGGATTACAGGTGTGAGCCACCACGCCTGGCCTGATTTTCTGATGACATCTCTATTCTTAAGGCAGCTCTACCTAACATAAGCAATTTGTTCATTTATTCATTCAGATAGTCATCAAATATTTATTTAGGGGTTCAACAAGACACTATGCTAGTTGCTAGAAACACAAGGATTCAGTTCTTGTCCTCAAGACACATCCCACTTAGTGGCAGAGATTGACAATCAGATAATTAGAATACAATGCTGTAAGTACATGTATAGAGGTATACACAAGGTGCTAGGCACACAGAGGAGGGATCAGGAGCGGGATGAATTGAAGGCCAATGACAGTAGCACTTTGGTGACAGCCCTGTGCCTACCTGGCTACATGAGAGTGTATACAATCCTAGAATTCCCAACCAGGCTTGCCAGAGTCCCTGAGTCTGAGACATTGTTGTCCAGTGATCCTGAAATTAGCAAACTGCACATAAGATTTTATGATGCTTTTTATAGTTGATTCTGATGGGGTTGTGGGGTTTATCCCACATAACCTAGAATAGCAGTTCTCAAAGTGATCAAGATTGTTTAGGCTCAAAGGCAGGAGCTATCCTAAAAGTACTATTCTCTTTAGTTGGCTGCGTATGTGTTATTTTTATAATTTGCACTTATCAAACTAGAGCTCCACTAATTTCTGTCAGAGAGCTCGATTTGTCTTTTGCGCCATTAGAATTAATGTTCTAATGGCAAGAGTAAACTCCCTGGGCCCATAGACCATGTCACTGTGATAGTAAAATTAATCAAAAGCACTTTCTGTGCTGACTGTGGCTGATTTAATCTTGAGGCCTCAATTCTATACCATGTAAATTCTGTCCAGAATGCATAATTGTTCCCCCATTCATGGATTTTTAAATAATAGGTTTTTAAAACAAAATAACATTTAAAATGTTTTAAAGTGTCTATTATAATAACTTTCATTGAATTTATGGTATCTTAAGCTTCCTTGTGGATTATAAAATATTAAATAAATCCTATAAACCTTTGTATTCACTTTGAGGTACTTCTAAATATAAACTTCATATTTCTTTTTGCTTAAAGGCCTATTCGTTTCAATAGAGACCAGTGCTATGGTTCAAAAGTTGGGGTCCCTCCAAAATTTACATGTTGGAACTTAATCCATTGTGGAGGTGTTAAGAGGTAGGGCCTTTAGGAGGTGATTAGGTAGTGACGGCTTTGCCCTCATGATGGGATTAGTATCCTTATAAAAGAGGCTTGAGGGGGCCTGTTTTTCTCTTCCGCCCCTTCATCATGTGAGGACACAGGAGGCAGCATCTATAAGGAACAGGCCCTCTCCAGACATTGAATATGGAAGCACCTTGATCTTGGACTTACTAGCAATAAATTTCTGTTGTTTATAAATTACCAGTCTAAGGTATCTTATTATAGCAGTCTACATGGACTAAAGACAACCAGGAAATACATCAATTATGATTAACATTCATTCAACAAATATTTGAAGGTTTATTCCGTGTACTTACCCTATTCCATATTGTCTCCATGAATGTTGATACCATCTCTCCTTTGTTTGCAGCTGTTAAGAAAATAAATGACTGGATGAAGAAACAAAGGCTAGGAGCTGTGGGACCATAAATGCCAAGTGGTCCCTGCCCTCAAGAAGTGTATAGTCTTATGAAGTAGACAAAACTCAGCTCATTTACTGAAATGTAATAATTCAGATGTACCAAAAGAAAAAACCCAGGTAATTTCCATTGGCTTTGTGAAGAGTGAGAGAGTATATCAGGCTAAGGAATCAGAAAAATCTTCCTGGAGAAGATGAGTTTCCATCTGGACTTGAAAAATTTGAATATGCGGAAGTGGGATGGGAGGTATTTTATGCAGAGAACACAGTTTGGGCAAAGAAACTGAAGCAGGAAATTCAGCACATGAGTGGAATGTAGGGGGCTCCAAAGAGAAAAGTGAGAAATAAAACAGAAAGAGGGTGGTTACAACCAAGAAAAGTATTTCAAAACTCTTTCAATCTTCAGTAGGCAGCAGGTGAAGTTATCTGACCAAAAAATGGGAACTAGTACAATAACCAGATGATAGATAATGGCCCAGACTGGAATAAAAATAGCATAGAAAAAGGGAATAAAAAAAAAACACTGATTATATTAGAAAGACTTTTTCTGATGAAGATTCTGTAGGGTCCGCATGCCCTAAATCCTTACTAGCTTTCTACTGGTGCCAGTTTACTGAGGGTAAAACTTACAGAGCACACTCCATCCAAATGCATTTACTTCTCTTAGTTGGGGTTTTGACCCCAAAATTTCTTCCTTTGTAACAGGAATGGGCCATATGTGGATCTAAAGACGTTTGGTTTTACCCATAAGTGGGAGGGGTTGTCAGATCCCAGGAAGATAGAGCAATAGAGCTTTTAATCCCTTCATTTCTTTTAGGGAAAGCACCATCCACTACTAATCCTACTAAAAGGAGTATGGAGTAATGATGAAAAATATAGGACATTGATGCCAGACTGACTGGGTCCAAACCATGTCTCCAACACTTAGCAAATGTGTGACTTTGGACAAAAATACATAAACTCTCTTTGCCTTAGTTTCTCTATCTTTAAAATGGGGACTATAATAGTACACCCAGCTTAGCATCATTGTTACCATGAAACAACACTATGTCAGTGAAGTACTTAGAATGATACTTACTATGCATTCAGGTTTGAGTGGGAAATAAGAGGTCAAGGTCCTTGTTAATATAATGTTAAAAGTTAAAGAAGAGATTAAGGATTAAGATAAAGATATGATAGTCAAGTAAAATGCCCCAAAAGTAAGCAGGTTGCCCTGCAGGGAGTGAGAAAAGAAAATACAGGTTGTGTTACAGCCCAACCAGGTTCATTGACCGCTGCTCAAGAGGAATCATTCAATACACTAAGACAGCAGGGGTTACAGCACAGAAAGAGTTTAATATCACAGGTGCCATGTGAAGAGATGGGAGGAATTTCTCAAATCCATCTCCCCAATAATTTGGGGAAAGGGTCTTTAAAGATAGCTTAGCAGGCAAAGAGCTAAGTAATTGAGTCTGCTCATTGGCAGGGGATGAGCCTATAGGGTTGGGATGCAGAGATTACCATTTCAGTTAGGAGATTTCCTGAGTAGGGGTCGTGAGGCTGTTGGATCTGTTCCCATGCCTATCCCATGCCTATCCACAGGTCCATTTGGCATCAGTGGGTTCCCCCAGAATGCAGAGTCTGCAAAATAATTCAAAGACCAGTCTTAGGCTTTACAATAGCAATGTTATCTATAGAAGTACAAGTTTTGGGCTTTATGATAGCAATGTTATCTATAGAAGTAGTGGGGGAAGGCACAAATCTTGTACCTATCAGGAAGGATAGTGCCATTAAGCAGTGACCAGTTACAGCAGTAAGAAAGTTAGGGAACAGTGGCTGGTTAACTTCTGGCTGTATCTATACCCTTATAAAAATCATACTTTGATTACTATTTATACTTTATGGCTCCACATTGTTTTAATATGTTTTACTTGTATGTATGTGTCTGAAAGAGAGAGAACTGGGATACCTTTCCATCTCCTCCATATGACAAAGGTATTCAACATTTTCAAACATACTGGCTATAATACTAATAATTTTATCTCCAATCTTAGAAATTACCTATGATATTTTACTCTACCGTTTTTGGTTTCCCTCAGTAATTGAACTGCCAAATGCTGCTATTTCATCTCTCTCTCTCTCTCTCTTTCTCTCTCTCTCTCTCTCTCTCTCTCTGATATACACACACAAAGCTTTGTTTGATAATGGTTATCTTAAAGTTTCTTAGGATGTCACAAATGTTATAGATGTGTTTCTAGAAGCATGGTTCTAAGAATGTGTTCTGCTTCCTTGCCCCATTCATGATTATCATGGTGCTTCATCTACAGTAAGGAGCCAATTGATGACTCCTTGCTGAGTGAATGGAACAATCATAGTTCTGCTACTGTTATTTACTGTGGAATAGTCATTTGAATGACCAGTAGCTAGCAGTTGTATCTCTTTGGGTTTTAGCCTCCTCATGTGTTAAATATAAGGTGGATTATTCACGATCTTCTTTGCAGGACCATGGAGAAATAGAAACACAGTGTCAAATAGTTTGTAGCCATAACATTTGATAGCTTATTTGGAAGTAAATTTTAAGTAAATTTGGAAGTGATATTTTAAGTTAAGCATCCATGTTTTCCAAATCTTGTGCTTATTATTTAAATAAACATCTAAAATAGAACCTTTGTAGAATCATACTAGATCTATGTGATACCATACATCCCAATGAAAACTCAAAATATTAACACTAGGCAGCTATCTAGATATTGTCATGTAATCAGAAAACTGCTACCATATATACAAATTAGCTGTATGTTTTAACTGTAGAAAATCTGACTTTTAATTATGTGTTCTGAAACTGACAAGTGGAAGATAAAAGAAGTCCTTGAACTGGGCAGAGCTTTTCAGTTTTCATATAGGGCCTTGGCATAGTAACAGTTTAACCACAGAAGCAAAGATGCCCAATAGATTCTTTAGAAGTTTATTTCTCCATGACTTTGCAAATATCATTGCCTGCATTCAAATAATGTATTTATTTTTTCATGCTAGGCAAAATCAAAAAGACCAAAGCAATTCCATATTTTAAACTGCAATTTCACACATGTATAGTAAAGCATAACTATTTCTGACAGTTTTAGAAGTTTTGAAAGTATCATTATCAAACAAAGCTTTAAAAAATGAAAAATGTTTTTGGTCTTAGTCTTTTGTTTCTGCATTTGCTGTTTTTTATCTAAATCACTCCAGTTAACTGAGAACAACATTTAACAAGGTCCCTAGCATATTTCAATATATGCTTTTGCAATATCAAACAATTTATATTTACTTTATATATATATATATATATATATATACTCACA
Organism: Lepilemur ruficaudatus; assembly: GCA_963574885.1. NCBI lineage: Eukaryota > Metazoa > Chordata > Mammalia > Primates > Lepilemuridae > Lepilemur > Lepilemur ruficaudatus. The sequence continues at coordinate 17,998 of CAUYRT010052527.1, read as the reverse complement.
GAAAGTAACAAGTATAGGTCTAGAGGGGTAGTAGTGAAGGGCTGCAGTTAAAATTAGGCTCTCCACTTATATCAAGATTGTTAATTTTACCACAACATAATTTCCTGGCTATCAAAAGATTAATTGACTTTCTTTTAACAAGATTCCTTAAATTATGTATGCATCCACTAAAAATAGTAGTGATGGTTCAATATATTTGGGAAATTATCATCTAACATGAATAAATCTGATAAGATGTTTAATGGCTATGAAGACACCATCCCCTATTGAACTATCAAATCAGGGACAGCCAAATGGAATTCTTTCTTGGACCCTTTAAATCATTTAAATTCAAGCTTTTTGTCATTTTTTTCCAATAACTAGACTTTAATATGCACAGCTTATGGTAGGTACTAATATATTTTAAGGGTTTCAGGCATTTGGTATACTGCATCACAAAGCCATTTTCTTCAATTTAATAATACAATTCAACTTTGTTTAATTTGGCATGTAGACAAAAATACTGAGGGATGCATAAGGCACTCCAACTACAATCCTTTTTCCACCCTTCAGGCCAGGCAAATTTGCAAACCATTTCGAGGCTCTTAGAAGCTAATTGCTAAACAGCATATATGCCACTTAATTAGCGAAAACTAGGAGGAAGCAGTAATCTAGAAACCACAATTTGATTGGAAGTAGGAACATCATTAATGGACACAATTCCCTTTCTGCACATTATTAAGACATGGTAAAGCAATGGGAGAGGAAGTGCTTCCGAAAGAGTAATCCCTGTGATTCCTATAAGAAAGAAAGCTAGTACAACAAGAGTTTTATAAAGTTTAGCAGCATTTTACTCCCTTCCATCTTAAGTAGTATGTTACTTGCAGAATCGTGATTTTCTCTTGGCCATCCTTTCTGTTGCATAGGAAGAAGTCTCCTGTGTGTCTGCTTGGGCTGTTTTTTAGTGTATTTCTTTAAAAATGCTGTTCAGTGGTGAAGAACAAGCAATTTTGTTTGCCTAAAGGACTGACATTCCACCCCATATCAGCTCTGGTTCTTCACTTTTCCCCCTGCAGTATCTCCTGATAATGTACTTGAAAGAAAACCCCAAATACTCTTGATACCAGATTGCCTGTCTTGTCTAGCCAGAGGTATGTGGCTTTTCAAGATAAACTATAACATAATAGCATTGTCACATTTAAATCTCTGGTTGTGGAGTCTAGGGGTAAAAGTTTATCAAATCTAGGCATTATACAAGATGCCGGCAATGTATAAGATGCTGTCTTGTATCCATCAGGGAAGTAGCGTGCAGGCTCGCGAGACTTGAAATGAATAACCAAATGATGGTTGGGCATGGAGGGTGAACAAACGAGTGTGCAGAATCAGCACAATCCACGAATAGAGCTTGGCTCTCATCGACTGATGTTTGTACCAGTGTTTCAATGCACGTTGGTTAAAAACACTGTCAAGACTGATCCTCCAGGGATGCATCTTTTCAAAGTGGTGTTTGCCAATAAATGTGCAGCTGTCAAGTTCTACAATTTATTATGAGCTTTGATAGCACAAGAAATGTTTATAGATAAAAACGTGTGTGGGGTGGGGACTGGCAGGGAAACACAGATGAAGCAAATGCCTTATTCCTCATTTGATTACAAGTACATTATCAGAAAAGTAGAAAAGCTCATTGCCATGTCTTCAAAATGGCACCTGCTCATAAAGCAGCCATATTAGAGATCAGACAGCAGGTAGGAATGGGGGCAAAGGCTAAAGATGAGGAACAGAAAATTGGTACCAGTACAAAAGAAAAGGCTAAATAGAAACCCTATTTTTGTTTGCCTTGGAAAACCATGGGAGATGGTAGTGAGAATGTAATTCCTTACAGGCACAAGGCTGGAACACACTGACACGTAGGCCTGAGACGAGAAGAATGGCAAGATGAAAATTGCTATGGTTGTTCAGCTATTCCTTCAGAGAAGCCCAACTATGTGTATCTCAGAGGGAGCCAAACAATAGCTATCTGGAACCTAGCTAGGAGCTGCAAACTTACAGCGATCTCTTTGATCCTGTTCTTAAAACTAGAGAGGAAAGAGTATTGCTGGTGGTAAATTTAACCTGTGTTTCCCCAACTTGGCGGACTCTAATGGGGGACAGAGTTACAGTGACTGTAATTTCTGACTCTGATCTCAATAATGATTCCTAGACCCCTATCCCCTCAAGTCCTTCCCTTACCACCCTAGCAAGGTGGCTAGGTGGCTCAGTGGCTTACGCCTTTCTCAGGATTGGCACTATAATTGTCCTGAGCAGCTACTGGCATTCATTTGTCTTCCACCCCAATGCAGCCTCTGCTCCAATGATGTCAACTGACCGTGATGTAATCTGGTCGTTTGTCACTGCTTCATTGTCATGACTCCTCCCATCATCAGATGGCTCTTGTTTCTAATAATTAGGGTTACCCTACCTTCTGGTTAGCCCGAGACACCCTCAGATTAATTCTCTTGGCCCAGCATATTTACAGCGCCCCCTTTTACTCTCAAAAGTGCTATCTCTTGGCCAGGTGCAGTGGCTCACACCTATAATCCTAGCACTCTGGGAGGCCGAGGTGGGAGGATCGCTCAAGGTCAGGAGTTCGCAACCAGCCTGAGCAAGAGCGAGACCCTGTCTCTACTAAAAATAGAAAGAAATTAATTAGCCAACTAAAAATATATAGAAAAAATTAGCCGGGCATCATGGCTAATGTATGTAGTCCCAGCTACTCAGGAGGCTAAGGCAGGAGGATCGCTTGAGCCCAGGAGTTTGAGGTTGCTGTGAGCTAGGCTGACGCCACGGCACTCTAGCCTGGGCAACAGAGTGAGACTGTCTCAAAAAAAAAAAGTGCTATCTCTTATTTGACAAGGACTCTCTTCCATCAGTTTGTAATTCTTGTATAATGAAGCTCCCAAACAGAACATTCTAATTCAGTTTCTTACTTACAATCCTCATACTCTTTAGAATTCTTTTGTTTTTCTTACTCTTTTGAATTCTTCCACTCCATGATGTAGCAGAGAGAGAATGGATTTGGGAGCCCAATAGATTTGTGTTCAGATCTCAGCTGTGGTACTCACTGAGTGAAGGCAAAATCTCAGTTTTCCCATCACAAAAGTGGGGATAATAATGTGAATCAGCTTATATGATTGTTTTGAGGGTGAATCAAACATACTAGGAGAATAAAATCTCGCACGGTATCTAACAGGTATCTAACATATTGTAGGGAATGAATAAATGTCAGTTTCCCTTTTCACTCCCTACCGCTACAGCTGGTAATGTAAAACATGTTCTCCAGGGCTTCAGTCAGAAACATTTCGCCTGATGACATTTAACAACTTACTCAAAATTCTCTCTTCTTACTGACAATTTCTCCTGATAGTGAATAAATTTCATACCTACTGAGTTATTCCCTGAGTGGTGAGAAGTGACCCCTACTTCTCTCTCTCTGTACTTTAATTCTTAGTTTTAGATAAATTTCAATGAGCCCTGTTACTATCTTCCTAGGAGACTAATAGGAAGCTTAAACAAAAAGAACTCCTGGGAGTCACCTGCTTCAGTCAGACCCGAAGTCAGCAAGCTTTTGCTATAAAAGGCCAAATTGTAAATAGTTTAGGCTTTGTAGGTCATACAGCTTCTGTCACAACTACTCAACACTGTCATTGTAGCACAAAAGCAGACGCCAGATGATACATCAATGAATGAGTTGCTGCGTTTTTAGAAAACTTTATTCACGGACACTGAAATTTGAATTTCACATAATTTTCATGTGTCATGTAATAATATTTGCCTTTTGTTTTTCTTGTTTATTTCAATCATTTAAAAATAAATAAAACATTACTGACACAAAAACAATCAGCAAGCTAGATCTTGCCTATGGGTTGTAATTTGCCAATCACTGAGTTTGACTCTTCTGCTTATAAATGGCAGGAAACCAAGCTTTAACAAACTTAATCAAAAAGGAGTGTATTGGTTCACCTAAATCAATATTCTTCCGGTATAGCTTAATTCAAGGTTTCCAAACAATACCAACAGACTCTGTCTTTCGGTTTCTCATCCTTCCCTCCTTCATGTTGACTTCGTTCTCATACCTGGTTGTATAAAGATAGCTATTTGTATTGCCAGGGCTTTTGCTTCCATGTTCAAACCCAGCAGAAAGAGTGAGTATTCCTCTTTCTAAAAGGGTTTACATAAAGAACTGGGTCTGATAATCAGTCCTTTAAACTGGATCACGCGTCCATCCCTAATCCAATCACTATGGCCAGAAGAGAGGCATGGGATGTTCTCATTGACTTGGGCAAATAGGATATCCCTGTCCCTGGGGATCAAATGGGCTCATCTCCAACCAAACTATGTGAAAGATTAATGACTCCCCAAGGGTCTTTTAAGGTACTGCTAGCAAAGAATAAGAAAGGGTTAGGGAGTGTGACAAAACATACCAAATATGTACTGCGTGCCATGCAACATGCCTGACTTTTAAGTGTATTCAAATTTGACCATCCTGATTCCCTCAAGAAAATGAACTTAAGCATTTAGAAAATCAAATTAGTTTAGTGGCATAAGGTTGAGCCTTCAGAAGTCATTTTATATGTATATTTAGATAGGTAAGTATGCATGAGTACATGTTGAATAATAGGCCTTAGATTTTTCTCTATAACATGAAAAGGTTAAAATTAGACTATGGCAAACTTTCTCTGTAAAGGAGCAGATAAAAACTATGCTGCTGTTTTACAGGCCACATACTTAGTCACACATTCTCACCCACCCCTTTTTAAATCCTTTTAAAATGTAAAAACATTCTTAGCTCAAGGGCCATATAAAAAACAGCCAAATGGCCTGCAGGCCACAGTTTGCCGACCCTTGGACTAGAGGGTCACTAGGACCCCTTCCAGCTATGCTAATCTATGGTTCTAGGCTTCTGTTTTAGGAGGTCTAATTCCTACTGCCTCTGTGCAAGAGGGTCTTATCCTTTCACAGAAGTATTCAAATGCCAGTGTCTCTATTATCTCCTGCCCCAGGAAGTGCAGCAAAAGTATCTAAATGGCCTTGTACTCACCTGTATCCTTTTTGGCCCTTGATTACTGGGTATCTGTATTTTCACTGTTCCTACAAAATACAGCTGACCCTTGAACAACACAAAGATTCAACACATGAATCCCCATGCAGTCTAACTTTTGACTCCGCAAAAACTTAATAGCCTACTGTTGACTAGAAGCCTTACTAATAAACAGTTGGTTAACACATGTTTTATATGTCATATGAATTATATGCTATATTCTTCCAGTAAAGATAGCTAGAGAAAAGAAAACATTAAGAAAATCATAAGAGATAGTATATTTATTATTCATTAAGTAGAAGTAGATCATCATAGAGGTCTTCATCCTCATTGTCTTCAAGTTGAGTAGGCTGAGGAGGAGGAAGAAGAGGAGGGGTTGGTCTTGCTGTCTCAGGGGTGGGAGAGTTGGAAGAAAATCCACATATAAGTGATCCCATCCAGTTTAAACCTGTGTTGTTCAAGAAGCAACTCTACTTTCTACTTGTGGTTTTTCTGGAAAACAGGAAGGAGCTTCTCCCAGGCTAGAAGCATGAAACAGCAGCTAAAGATTACCTTTCTAAAACACAAATATGATAATATCACTCCACTGTTTAAAAACCTTCACTGACGCCTCTAACTCTGGCTTGGGTGAGGCAAAGACATAAAATGTAACCAAAATGTTTGTACCCTCATAATACCCTGAAATAAAAAAAAAACAAAAAAATAAAAAACCTTCACTGACTGCAACAACTTACATGGCAGAGGCTATGCTTCGTAGGACTATCACAGTCTAACTCTACCTAGTTCTTAGCCTTACTTTTCATGACTGCCTTCAAGTGCTTTATTCACTACCTACTCCAGTCTACTTACATTGTCTAAATTTGTCACACATTGGATGATTTATGCCCTTGCATAGTAGATGACTGCTCAGTTTGTCTATAATATCCTTCCTTTTAATCCATCTCTTGAAATCTTACCCTTCATAGCCCATATCCTCTTTGAAACCTCCATTGCCCCAACCCCTGGGAAGAATTATATCCTTCTTTGTGCTCCTTTATGAATGTATTCCTAATTAGTTATACAATGGAATCATAGCTAACTTGGAAGTGAGGTTCTAAAGATATAAGAAGGAAAAAACTCATATAGTTTCAAATTAACCTTGAAAAGAAATGTCTCAGGAAGGTTATCCGTTAGCTCAAACCCTAGGCATGCCTTACATGTAGGGGCTAGAATGTATTAAAAATATAAACCTTAAACCCAAGAATCATACTCAGTACAGAGAGATGTTCACACTGTAAGAGGTAAGGGGGAACTGTGGCTGAGGGAATTGCAGTTTTCTATCTTACATTATCAGGCTAATTATAGGGTCTTGCTCACTAAATGGATTAGAGGAAAGGCTAAATTCTGTCTCTGTTTCTGCCCCCCTCTCTCTCTTTGTTTACCTTGTTAATATAAGTATTTTAATGTGCACTCTAGTTCTTTCTCCTTCCAACTTGAGATTATAAGATTTCCTTGGGGAGGAGTCTTCTTCCCTTTGGATCCTCAGTACTTATCCACTATAGCAACTCATAGGTGCTTATAGATGCAGCATGGTTGGTGCTCATTAAATGTGAAATTAGATTGAAATTCATACTCCTTCAGTGGTTCCAGTGTCTTATTTTTATTCTTACTCTTTTAATCATTAACAAATTAATTTAAAATAATTTGCTGAAGGGGTGGTGAATAATCTGGACTGGAAAAAGGAAACTTCAGGCAGTAGGTCTTTCCAAAATAGCCTAGGGACAGTTCAATTTTGCAAAATGTGAATGACATAATGCTTCTTTCCTTTCCAACCATATGCCACATCAGATCATTAGATAAGAATTAGATGAGACCAAAGTCAATCCATTTTAATTTAACAATAAGTTCTTCTTACCCCCTTCATCATGCAAATAAGCACTACACCTGCTGAATATCCTTACATTTGCTGGCAGTTCAACAACATTTTCTAAAGATTTTAAACCTTAAATCATTTTAATTCTTCCAGTCCTTCATTTACTCTTTGTATAAAATTAACCTCAAATATGTAAAACTTTTGATAATTTCTTTATACCTTTCCAAATATCAGGAAAACATTGGCTATTTTTTCTTATTGCTCTGAAATAAAGGACTTTCTGATGCAGAATCACTTAGTAAACTTCTCAGGGAATAAATTGCATGTTGATCTTTTTAAACAGGAAAAGGTATTTTATCTTTTTTGCTGTTTTAAGTGCTTTGATTTCAAAAACAGCATAAGAGATTCAGGAGATGGAGGCTCTATCGTGTTTCTATGATGCCCTGATTCTTGGTCAGCTGGTTATACTTGAGAATATATTTTGGCTGCCAAAGAATATTCTCCCATAAACAATGTTCAAAAACAGTTTAATAATTAAAGTACTAAATATTAAATAAATAGATGAATATGTATGAAAGATATAAATATATAAACATGACTTAATAATTAATTCCTAGTATATTCAGTTGGCTTCTCCCTAGTGCAACTCAATCAGAGGGAAGGGATATATCTGAGTCAAAGCTCATATAACAAACTAAAGGACTCTTTTCATGCATAGCCTAGAAATTACCCTAGATCTGTCTATGTCCCCACTCTTCCACCTCTCATTTTTTTGAACTAGTAAACTTTATGACAAAAGATGAGTCAGTAATGCCTGTTGTGTGATTGAGCATCACAAAATTACAGATGTTGTGGTTTTCTCACTCTAAGATTGTTCAGCTTAAGTAGATGAAAGAGAAGGGATGCAAACCTAGGTTCCTCTGATTATAAAGCCTGAGCTCTCAGATGCTCTACACTATCTTCCCATGTCACCTGTCTCCCTTTGTTTCCTGGTTATATAAGGTGAAGTCAAACTTGAACAGAACACATGATAATTGCAATGTGCCATGAGATAGAAAGATAAGAGTACAAGTTACTGTTTTGGTTTCTGCCTGTCATGGAACCAGGTCAATGAGTCACAACAAATTAGACTGACAAATGGGCTTTCACATTTGACTCAGCTGCATGTGCTAGATGATGTGGACAATAAAAAGATGATGTTAAAATGTATTCTTGTTTACCCTCAAAAGGATCTGACAGACAAGCATCCAAATAGCCATAATACAAAGCAGGAGATGGTAAGTGCCTAAGAATTGAAGAAACCGTAATGCTAAGATGCTTATGTACAATTCAAAGACTAATGCATGCTAGCAGGTTTGTAGTGAGAATTATCACATAATAAAGCATTAGGAAAAGCAAAAGTGTTTCTCTGGGGTGTTTTTGGATTTGGTGATAAGAAAAGCTAAGGAACAAGTTTCCTTGAGTCTTCCTTCCTGTGACAGGAAACACATACTCTAATTTGAAGAATAGCAAGAGATGGCCACATTTTGCCAGTGCTTCGGGGAACTACCTAGACCTATTGTTTAATGGGTAGTTAGAGAATATGGTTCATTGTATTGACATCCATTTCCTACAAAGCTACTCTATAGAAAAATGGGTAGACCAAATGGAAATACAATCATGTGCCGCACAAAAATGTTTCATCCAACAAAGGACAGTATATACTAAGGTGGTCCATAAGATTATAATGCAGCTGCCCTATACAGGTATACCTTTTCTTTTCTTTCATACCATATTTTTACTGTACATTCTCTATGTTTAAATACACAAATACTTATCATTATGTTGCAATTGCCTACAGTATTTAATACAATAGCATGCTATACAGGTTTGTAGCCTAAGATAAACAGGCTATGCCTTATAGCCTAGGTGTGTAGTAGGCTATACCATCTAGGTTTGTGTAAGCACACTCTATAGTGTTTGCACAATGATGAAATCACCTAATGATGCATTTCTCAGAACTTATCCCGATCATTAAGCAATGCATGACCATATTGTATTCCTTTTCTACAATCACATTGTAGAATTCTAATAACTGTCAGAGGAAACAAAATGACCATGCTGACTGTGCTGTAATTTTCAGACATAAACATAGTATTCAAATCTGTAGACCCTTATAATTTTTATTCCAAGATTCTATAAAAATAGAATGGTCACAGTTATTGTGGGACCATAGCAAGAGTATATTTATATATTTATATTTATATATATTCCCCAAGAGGGAAGTGATTCTGGAAATGATAGGCATCTAAGCCTATCTTTCATGCCTCTATAAAAAATTTTTTTGAGAAATTGTCCCCAAATCTATTCATAGGCAAAATGAATGGAAAGAGAAATTGAGTAATAGCCATCATAGCTTTGTGAAAACCAAGTATTACCTGAATAAACTTATCTCCTTCTGCAGCAGACCAGCTAGACTGAAGTAGGGACTTTTTTGAGGCTTTTAATTCCACCCTACTGACACAAGCATCAATGAAATGGGAAAGTGTGGTATGAACCACATAGCTATTAAATTAGACCACAGTTGGCTGGAACATCATATTTAGAAAGTGGCATCAATCTAGGTAATATAATAATAGGGATCCAAAGCTTCCAGTCCCAGAATTTTAGAGAAAAAGACTTCTGAGATTTTTAACACCATTGCTATCAGTTGGGCTAGAAATGAAACCACTATACCTGTACTTCCTAATAGATTGGAACTTTGACATCCATAAACAAAAATAACCAAAGAATAATAGAGAGGAATGGAAAAGCAAAACAAATGAACTTTCAGCTGTAGTGCCTTGCACATAGCAGGAATTAAATAAACATTTGCTGATAGATTTCATTTATGTGTTTTGATGTCAATAGCTGCTAATCATTCACTCATTCCACACATATTTAGGGAGGGTTTACAACACACCAAGCACTACTCTAGGTGCTGGGGATCTAGAGGTATCTATATTAGGCAGTGGAATTTGTCTTCATTAGTTTTTCTCTCCATCTTTGATGTTAGATGTTGTACTCTGCTAATATCTTTATGAAGCATTAATTCTAGTTTATTATTCAAGTGCTAAAAACTCAGAACACGGACAAAAATAATTTATGTCTATTATTCAACCTCTAACATATCCACCAGGCTTATTAATTGATCTTGATATCTCCAAAGATGTTAAAAAATTATTTTGAACTGAATAATTGTTGGTATTTCAGCTGAACCAGTACTCACCAGCCCTGTGATAAACTCATATTGAATCAGGTGTGTACAAAGATGACAAGGATCCCTTCCAACTCTATTAGCATTTTTACATGATGTAAGCATTTCCCAAATCTACTAAATTGTTTGGCCCCAAATTATGGCCTTTTCTTGTTCATTTTCCTTTCCTCCTGGGGAAGTCAGAGGCTGATGGAGAAGGAAGGATCACTTAGATCTCAAACACAGATAGTGTGTTTTATGGGATATGGCATGGTCTAAAACATATCTAGGGATCTGTAGACCCATTCCTAGAAATATATTCCTAACTCAGAGACAGAAAACATGTCATCAGACCTAGGGTAATCAACCATCCCAGATTACCTAGGACTGCCCCAGTTTTAGAACTGAAAGTTCCAAAATCTAGGAAACCATTTACTACTAGGCAAAACAAGTCAGTCACATTAGGCTTTACTTAATCTTATTTTGCCAAAAACTTCCATCAGGATATGAGATAGGGTTACACAGGTTAGGACCATTTTGTCTTGTTATTATGTTTGCTGGATTTACTGGGGTGGCAGGAGGCAGGGAGGTGATCTAACTCTGACCAATTTATTTTCTTAATAGCTCTATTCACCTTTATCAATCTGTTTGTCTTCTAATGTGCACATACCATTGTTATAGTCCCTGTGAACTCTAGGTTCAATTCTTGTATGTAGGCCAGTTCATAAAAATTTACAATTGAAATGGGTTTTCAGGGGCAAGTTCTGTGTTGCCATCAAGAATGTGATGTCTGCAATTTAGGATTTATTTTAATTCTTCACAAATCACATATATACTATTTATATATTATATATCCATTTATATTTTTATATATCATATATTATATACTGATTTATAAATTATATATATACATATATATCAATTTATAGTGTTGATCAAACTCTTCCTCACATTTTCACCTGCCTCTTTCGTGGGGTAAAAGAAAATGCGGAAAGCTGTCCACTAGACCAAGTAAAAGACTTAATCAAAATTAGAAGTTTGGTACACACCTGGGCATTTATAGTAAGGCATTTCCAGATGAAATGTGTCTACTTCTAAGTGAAAAAACCTTAGTCTTTGTCCCAGCATTGATTAACAAAAGGAGTTGAAACAGAATGGATTTTTGTCTGCAGTGTAACTGTAACAGCAAAACGCTTTTGAGTGTTTTTGTGGCAGACCGCCATACTTAAAAATTAGGGTGTCCTAAAGGCCCTATTAACTGATAATTGATTTTTCAAAGTTACGAACCACTCTGAATGTCCTTCAATCTACCATGTCCCAGCAACTGGTAGAGTCAGAGATACACTAGGCACAGAAGCTTCCGTGTTGAATATTACAGTATAGTTGCTGAGCCATATTCCTTGACCTTCATAGTGATAATAGGAAATCAAGGAAAACTATGCTTTAGTTTAGAAAAATGTTTTAATACTTTATCATGTTCACCATTTGCTTTAACTCTCAGGACACAACAAAGGAAAAAAGATAACCAACAGTCAAGATTCCAGATATTCTTTACTAATTCTCAGGAGAAAATTTTGGTAAGTGTGTAAGGTAGGGGACAACAAAGAATTCATTTTGTCACAATTATAAATTCTTTCTATTCACTTTAGATTATTTTCATAATCCTAGAATTAAATGTCAACTTCAGTGTTAAAGAAATATGAAAGAAATTTTCAGCCAAACTTTGAAGCAGGTTGGGAGCCAAGAAACTGAAGTCAAATCTATTTCACTTCAGGAATTTTAAAGATAAAGTGTGATTTATTGATTTGAGATGCATTCAAACAATTCCACTATTCCCTTGAATTATAAATGCAGAGAAATACCCACGATGGGGTGCGGGAGGCAGGTAATGTTACAGAAATTACACCATGGATCTACTATATTAGGTTGTTAAGTATGAAATGTCAGATTTCCTTAAGTACTGAGTTTGACAGTTGAAATCTCTGACATTTCACTTTGACATTTCTTGTTTTGTGTTTATTGGGAAGGTACATCCTCAGTTTTGCAAATGCATGTTTTTGCTTGTGATTATCTTTCACATTTTTTTAGAGTAATATTTGTGAAGCCATGGATAAGTCAAAAATTTGTGTTATTTTTGAATATGAGTTCCATTATGGAACCAATGCAGCACAGACAGCTTGAAATATCAATGAAGTGTTTGGGAAGGATGTGGCTAATGAACATAGAGTACGTTGATGGTTTGAGAAGTTCCATTTTGGTGAGTTTAATCTTGAAAATGAGCCATGTGGGCAACCTGAGACCAAGGTGGATAATGAGGAGGCAAAAGCTGTAGTGGAAGCGAATTCATCTCAGACTACATGTAAATGAGCAGCAAGGTTTTATGTCACTATTCCAACAATATTGGACCATTTGAAACAAATAGGCAAGGTAAAGAAGCTGGATAGCTGGGTTCCGCATGAATTAAATGATCGTCAGAAGAGAAATCATCTTGAAGCTTGCCTTTCTTTGCTGTCATGACATAACAGCGAACCATTTCTACACCGTATTGTTTTGTGTGATGAAAAATGGTTTCTTTTTGACAATTGCAAGCATTTGGCACAATGGTTGGATAAAGATGAAGTGCAGAAACACAGTCCAAAACAGAATATTCATCAAAAAAAGCTAATGGTGTCTGTTTGGTGGTCCAGTGCTGGTGTTATCCACAACAGCTTCATGAAACCTGGTCAATCGACTACAGCAGATGTCTACTGCAACCAAGTGGACAAAATGATGAGGATGCTCATGATTAAGCGGACAAGCTTGGTCAATAGAGACAGGCCAATCCTCTTGCAAGACAACACTCAACCACATGTCACAAACAATGCTGCTCAAACTACAGAGGCTGGACTTGGAAATTTTCTGTCATCCACTGTATTGACCAGACCTTGCACCAACTGACTGCCACGTCTTCCAGGCTTTGGACCACTTCTTGCAAGGAAAAATATTCAATTCTCAACAAGCTGTGGAAAACGCCTTTGGCAACTTCATCACCACTCGCCCCTCAGGCTTCTTCACTGCTGGCGTAAGCAAGCTGCCATTAAGATGGCAAAACTGTGTCGATAGTTTAGGCACATACTTTGATTAATTGTACTGCTTCTTGTTTGAGATGTAATAAACTGCTCTCTTGATTAGAAATAGGACATTTCATATTTAATGACCTAAATCCATACTCATAATCCCAACATGGATTACTAGACAGCTTGAAATTAATAGAAAATTCTACTTCTTGTCCGCAATTTAAGTGGAAGCCTGACTGACAGCTTGAGTGTACTTAGAAAATTGCTAACTTAAATGGCATTTACCTCCAAGTTTTATAATGATGACCCAGGGCACTTTATCAGTACATTTGCCAATCACCATCAATTAACCAGAATACCAGGTACCAGAACAAATTATAAAGAACAACTTTAATAACTTAATGATCTGTGCGTATGTCTAAATTTGATGACACATCATTATACAAAAAGTAAAAATAAGCTGCTTTGTTTTAGATTGCATTTATAACTCTGAAATTTGTAATACCTTCTGTTTTCATAATGAAATTATTAAAAGAGTTCTAAAAATCAATGAGACTATTTGATTTGTATATCAACTCTGCAGTGGAAGAAAAATAACAATATTCATTAATCTCAAAATTTTTTAAATTCATTGATTTAAAAGCAAACTATATCTTAGCTACCTGTGGCTGGGTCTTTAAGAATTTTTATCAGACTGAAAAAGTTGCATTTGCACTTCCATTGTTCCCCATTTTTGCTTTAATAATGGGACATCTCAAAAGTTTCTTATCTTCCATAACAATCCATTATGGATTTATCCTCTACAACTTATTAAACTGCTTCTTGAACCTATTTATGTTTTGGGGTTGGTCATTTATCATTCTAATTACTTTCATAGATTTACTACCTGCGTCATGAAAAGATCTTCATTTGCTCTTAAATTAGCCTTCTTCAATTGCAATACTGCCCTAGTTTTATTCAGATTTGTTTAAATAAGCCCAAATTCACCAATCTGTACATTTCACAATGTTAAAAACTGCGATCAAGTGCCTATGTTGTCCCTACAAAATGAAAGCTAATAATTTTGTGTAAACAGAGATTGAACGTAGTATAATTTTTAGACTCTGTCTGATGTTTCTTAGGCCCAGAGTAATAAGATGGTTATTTGTATTTAGCAATATCTCCTCATATCTGGGATGGAGAAACTGAGGTATGGAGAAGTAAAGTAGTATTGCAAGCATGGACACCAAATCAGTTTTGCTGCCAAGCATAAAATCTGAACTTAGATGTTCAAACTAATGCAGAGAAGTTTCAAGCATGGGTCTTTCTGGCTGTGTCAAAATCTTTGGGTGTTGATAGTGCTGGAGAAAATATAGATTCTGATTCAGTAAGTCTAGGGTAAAGCCTAGAAATTCTTATTTTTCATGAGCTCCCATATTAATTCTGGTGAGTATCCAAGTTTGGGAAACCATCGATATAATATATCATTGATGTCAACTAAAATACAGTGATGGGGGAAGATGCTGTGCTCTTTTCCAGGGCTCGGCCTCAACCGTGTCAGCTCCAATATCTCCAACGCATAGCATGTAGTACCATTCTCTAAAACACCAAAAAATAATTGAATAGCATTGTTGTGCTTTTACTGATCTTTCGCATAATGATTTAAGATATGTAATGTACACCATGAGTTATACATAGCCTTTTGAAGAGTGGATCCCATTTTTTACGGAAGATTAATCTTTTGCATTGGAAGCTGCCTTGTAATACTAATCCCAGTGTTTTATTTTCATGAAATGTCTGTGTCGACTGAAGGCATGTAAATCAGCACATACTGTGCCCTAGCACAGCTGAATTATAAACCCATTAAAGGCTGAAATTATGGAAGTGATGACCTAGTCTTACGTGAGGCTCCACCATTCCATACCTCCAGCTGTTGTGTACCCACGCTACAACAGGAGCATTTAAGCATGATCTTGGGAGAGCTTCAGAAGGCTTAAGCAAGCTCTGACCCAAATAATTTAATTTGGTTTTAACTAATTGTGTAGGATGTGTGTGTACTGGGGGGAGAGGAGAAAAAGAGAGGAAGAGAGATTGAGAATGAAGCACTTGTAAAATTTTCTTCAAGCCGACATCCTGAATAATGATGAATGAATAACAGCATAATTCATTGGTGAAATGAACTTTTATTTAATTCAGTTAGGCACACATAACCCATGCTTTTGGATGTTTGTTTGTTTTCAAAAGTTGTGATTCTCAATTCATTGGTTTTCTAATTTAGAATATCAGGAAAAAAAAGGATCATGTTATAGAATTGAAGATCTTGTTGGGGAAAACCTCCCTTGACAACCTAAGCTAAGAGGGTGTGATGCCGGGGCTGTGCATTTTGTTGTTGTTGTTACAAAAGAGAAAATTGTCCTTTCAGCTATAGCAGTAGTGCCTAACAGCAACTGCTTCCTGTGAAATTGTTCCAAGCACATTTCCATAAAGAAGGGTTCTATTCTGCTTGAACCCTGCTTATATTCCAACTCCATCTACATTCTACTCCAGGCGTTCGTGTGTTTCTCCCCCCAACAATTTGGCTATTTAATGCTTGCACAGGCCTATAATTGTGCTGATGTCATCTAGCCAATCAATCATAGAACTATTCATTAGGATATCTGCAATCAGGGCAGTGTCAAAATGAACCACATTCATTTTGCTACAAAATATCAAATGATGGTAAATTAAACTCTTATTGTAATGAGTGTATTAAAGTGAATGGTGTGCAATTATATATTTTTTTCTCACCGCTATGCTATTTTTACTAGACAAGATAGTAAACATGGGTTTCACTGACTTTAAGACTAGAGCTTGGCTGAAAGAAAGAGGGCAGGGGATTTGGATTTCCACGTGAAAAGTCCCTTATATTGAGTTGATGGAAAACAAGGCACTAAACATTAATTTTGCAAAATAAGGATGTATGAGTATGTTTTCCATATATAGTGCAGTCTACGACCATGAGTCAGCACTAAAAACTGATGAATGCAGGTACATTGACTACTCCACCAGCAACACAAATCCCACAGAAACGAATTGCTAGTTATAACCAAAGAAAAATAATTCACATGCTTACATATTTTCCTCCTGCAAAAATGTGCTCTTTTCAAAATTAAGGTTAATATAATATTTTATCATTGAAAAACTACGCTGTAACCTTTCACAAGTTTACCTTCTATAAAAAGGTCATTAGCGGAAAGTGGAAAACTGAATAGCATTGATAAGAATAATTATTTAGTGTTTTCTCCTGTTTTTCAAGCGAGTAAGAGTCAAATGTTAATTAAAATAGTTAAATAAATAAAAGGAAAATGTACAAGTAAGTTAAATGTATTCTTTGCAGCTGTCCTTGCCTTGAATTGCTTCAAGATATATTAAGAGCTTTCACATTAGAATCATTCAGGACAGTTTAAAACAGATTTTCACAGCAAGAGGTATTAACATTTTAGTAAAATTTTAATGGAGGATTTTCACAGGAGGCAAAACTGAAGACAAAGAATATTTAAAGATGAAACTATTAATTAACCAACAATTTTCTGTGGTTCTGATGTTTCTCTCTTAGTAACATTCCCTTTCTTCTAGATTCTGCAATAGGTCAAAATTACCCACCCCTTATCTCATTATATTCTCTTTCTTTCAGTGTCCCAGTTTCTGGACATGACTTCACTACAGAATAGAATAGAAGAAGACCAGTTAGACCATGGAGAATATTTTCTCTATGAAAATACATCTGGATAAGGGCCAAACTCACATGCACCACTATGAAAATCTTGCCATTAAAAAAAAAAAGACTTTTCTCTTTAAATACATTCTGAAACATTTTCTGGTACTTCACACTAGGGCAGTGTGTCTTTAGTTCTGCAAATAATTTTCTAAAATGAATACATTTTTAAGAATGCAGTTAAGAATATCACAAATTTATTTACTGGGCACATATTTAGCCAGTAATGAATCAAATCCAAATTTATTCAAACATGAGAAATGAAACTTTATAATTCAATAAAGATAAATATCTTTTCAGACAATGTTTTTTCTGGTCATGTTTACTCAAAAGCAAAATACATTATTAATTCTAAAATAACATTCAGTACGTTGAACAACTGAAATATAACTCAGTGATCTGAATTGTAAGCAACAAAGATTACTTTTGCTGAAATGAAACTATTTTTATTGAGATAATAAAAATAAATATATTTATATTTATTATTTGCTTGGTATCTCTGTAAGTGTCTAAAAACTGGACACGTATATTGTGCAATTAACAGAAACACCCTGGGCTGGGTGTGGTGGCTCACACCTGTAATCCTAGCACTCTGGGAGGCCAAGGCGGGTGGATTGCTGAAGGTCAGGAGTTTGAAACCAGCCTGAGCAAGAGCGAGACCCCGTCTCTACTAAAAATAGAAAGAAATTAATTGGCTAACTAAAAATATATAGAAAAAATTAGCCGGGCATGGTGGCACATGTCGGTAGTCCCAGCTACTCGGGAGGGAGCATTGCTTGAGGCAGGAGGATCACTTGATTCCAGGAGTCTGAGGTTGCTGTGAGCTAGGCTGACATCACAGCACTCTAGCCAGGGCAACAGAGTGAGACTCTGTCTTTAAAAAAAAAAAAGAAATGCCGGGGCGCAGTGGCTCACACCTGTAATCCTAGCACTCTGGGAGGCCGAGGTGGGTGGATCGCTCAAGGTCAGGAGTTCGAAACCAGCCTGAGCAAGAGCGAGACCCTGTCTCTACTAAAAATAGAAAGAAATTAATTGGCCAACTAAAAATATATAAAATAAATTAGCCAGGCATGGTGGCACATGTCTG
>CAUYRT010052526.1:0-63846 GCA_963574885.1 Lepilemur ruficaudatus | reverse complement strand
CTCTCTACACCTCTGACAAAGGTCTGATAACAAGAATCTACCTAGAACTCAAAAGAATTAACAAGAAAAAATCAAACAACCCCATTTATAAATGGGCAAAGGAGATGAACAGAAACTTTTCCAAAGAAGACAGAATAATGGCCAGGAAACATATAAAAAAATGTTCAACATCTCTAATCATTAGAGAAATGCAAATCAAAATCACAATGAGATACCACCTAACCCCAGTGAGATTGGCCTCTATCAAAAAATCTCAAAACAACAAATGTTGGCGAGGATGTGGAGAGACAGGAACACTCTTACACTGCTGGTGGGACTGCAAATTAGTGCAACCTCTGTGGAAAGGAATTTGGAGATTCCTCAAAGAAATAAAAATAGAAATACCATTTGATCCAGCAATAGCATTATTAGGCATCTACCCAAAAGAGCATAAGACATTCTGTAATAAAGAAATCTGCACCCGAATGTTTATGGCAGCACAATTCACTACTGCTAGGTTGTGGAAACAACAAAGTGCCCGTAAATTCATGTGTGGATTATTAAAATTTGATATATGTTTACAATGGAATACCACTCAATTTTAAGAAACGACAGTGAGCTAGCACTGCTTATATTATCCTGGATTAAGTTTGAGCCCATTATTCAAAGTGAGGTGACACAAGACTGGAAGAATGGGCCCCACATGTACTCGCCATCAAATTGGTACTGACTGATTAACACTATGGTGCTCAAATGGTGGTGGTGTTCACTAGGGATTCGGGGGTTGGGGGGTAGACCCACATCAGACGGATGTGGTGAGCATTGTGGAGGGGAGGGGTATGCTTGAAATGTAGCTGGGGAAGGGAATTAGGGGTCTCAATAGGGGGATGGAAATCTTCGAAAACTAATTTATGTGAATAGCTGTACAACTTGGTAAATTTACTAAAAATCATTTAATTGTACACTTAAAATGGAGTAATGGTATGGTATGTAAATTATACTTCAATAAAGAAAAAGAGAGAATTTAAAGACAAAAATCAATGCAAAGACATAACATACTCTTTGATTGGAAAACATAATATGTATGTCAATTTTATATAAAATTATGATTGTAATTGCATATATTTGATATATATACAACCATAAATCTAACATCACAATCAATGTAATTAATTAATCTTTTTAGCAACACCAAAACTTCCTAATTTCTATTATAAAGCATCCCTTCCTTCAACTCCATATTCAGAGAACCACTAATCTCCTTTGTGTCGATACAGATTATTTTGTATTTTCTAGAATGGTAAATAAAGCAGATCATAAGTAAAAAAAAAAAAAAAGAGAGAGAAAGTCATCTTTTTTAGTGATAGACCTGGCTAGGTCACAGCAAAATGGATTTCCTAATTCTGCCCAAGAATTACACAAATGGGCAAAAGGATTTGAGTAGGTTTTTCTCACCTACTCAATTATCTATTTCTTCTTCTTAATTCTTCTTATCTTCTAGCATGTAAAAATGGGTACACAAATGAAAGGCACATATTAAGGATTGATTGCCTACATCTGCACTTATATATGAGAAATAATATACATCATATACATATTTTAAAGTCTATCTTGTATTCTGGAGTCGCTTTGGCAACCTAGCCAATATTTTATTACAATTCCCAGGGCTGATTAAAATTCTTATGATGTTACATTTCATCTTCCTATATGTTAATATGTTCATTCCAGTTATAGTTGATCTTCGGTCATAAAGTAACTTTTAGATGACTTCAGACAGTGGTGTTCCTTTCGTTCATTCTGAGTTTTTTCTGCACTTTAATGCTTCACAATTTTTTCTTCTCTATTTTGAGATCTGTTTACTTCATTTACATTTCAATGTCCAATGCTCTTGGCAGCGAAATGTTTATTGTTAATTAAATTAGCATTTTGATTTAATGACAGTCTTGCTAAAAATATAAACATAAGTTTATTCTTTAGACAAAAACTTCCATATGCTGTCAAACATGAATTATGATGATTTCCATAAGGAAATGCCAAATTATCTGGCCAGTTCATAAATATTCCACTGACGTATCCTGATGATATTTTACCTTTATCAAAATTTAAAAATTTTAGCAATTCTTTTTTTCTTTTACTTTTAATTTACTTTTATGAAAATAATTGGTCCCATGCAAGAATTAATATTTTTATCTCAGTGATAATTGAGGGAAAAGAAAAAGAGAGAATTGATGAGAAAAATATTGCAAAGTTAGAATTTATAGAACTTGACCATTGATTAGATATGAGAAAAGAGAGAGAGAAAAAAAGACAATCTCCACCTACTTTGGGCCTGGACAATAGAAAATTATAAAATACATAGTTTGGCAGAAGGAAAAATGAGTCTGATATTGCATGTATTTGCTTTCTAATCCAGCTATAATCAGTGGTGGGAATTCTGCCACTCTTGGTTTCTGAGAAAGGACTGTGCTGGTCAGGTTCACAGAAGTGAAAGTAGAACTAGTGGAGATTTGGGAGATACGATAACTTAAGACTTACCCTTGGGAGTTTATTACTTCTAGGAAACAGATGGAAAAAAAGAAAGCAAATACAGTATGCTATAGCATATTATGATAAAAAGGAGAAAGAATTTCTGAGAAGAACTGAATAGTTAACAATATAAGTGGTTTACAAACATTTTGTAAGCCACTGGTCTCTGGGAACTTCCGATAAAAACCATTTTGGACATGGACGTTCTCGTTTTGAGAAAAGATGAACAAATAAAGCAATGATAAGAAAGTAAAGCCTGGTTGGAGACTACAACTTCATTAGGTTTGTTCATAAATCTGAGAAAGAAAAATAATGAAAGCTGTACAGCGTAGAAATGTTGAGGAAAGTTTATTCTATATATGTGTGTGTATACATATGTATTTGTCTATCTATTTTTGTTTACTTTTAAAGTTTAACTTTCAAGTAAGAAAAAGAGAAAGAGATCGAAAATGCAGTAAGAGTAGGGGATGGGATCCAGAAATTCTCAGGAATATCACTACCTGTAAGGATAAAATGATTTATTCTTCAGAAAGCAATGGGTTAGGGAAGGGCTGATTTACACTGATTTTATTTATGTATGATAAGGAATACTGCATTAGTTAAAAAATATGTTCTGACCCATATAGCATAATATCTGACTAAAAGAGGTGGTATTTATTTTACATACTAGAAAGTCTAGAGATCAGCTTCCAGACCAGATTGTTTGACTCAGTAATACCATCAGAGCACCTTGGTCTTTCTATTTTTTTTTTTTTTATTCTTGCATCCTTAGCATGTAGACTTTAATCTTCACTTCATGTAGTCACAAAAATGCCTGCTTTGCTCCAGGCTATTTTACTGGGAATGAAGAAAGGAGAATGACAAAGATCAAACTATTGCCAGCTAAGGCCATTTAAGGCTTTCCTTAAGTCTCATTGCCTTTTTGTTTTTTGGGTTTTGTTTTAAAGCTTGGAATGTTACAAGAGTCTCATTGCCTTTTAACATCTGCTTGTCAGAACCATGTGAAATGGTTTTAGATACATCTAAACCATCCTGAGACATCAAGTATTTTAGATTTCTAGCTTCTTTAGTAGAGAAAGGCAAGGGAGGAGTGATTTATAAAAGATTTTGGAGTAGCCAATATACTTTCTATCATTTCATCATAGAGTAGTAATTATCATTTAAAATTATATATATAATAATGAAACTGTGCTTTCCTATTTTGCATTAAGGATACTACTATATTTTGGATATTAGAATATAAGCTTGATTCTAGTTATATCTGTCATATCTGTGTTAGTATTGTAAATAGTTTGAAGTTGTAAAAATTACAAATATGTGCATACAAACATGCACACATACTTAATTTAGATTTGGATGTTTACTTTTTAAAAATCATTAGGTTATGTATCAGAGGATAGAAAAGGTAAATCAAAGAATCATAGCAGGGAATATATTGAATCATACAAATAATTGCGATGGCCTTTATATGTAAAGTACCATGAAGATCATGGCTATTCATTAAAGAGAGATCTCAAATCTGATAATGCAATCTTGGCATTATTAAAATAAGGAAATATTAAGTATATATGTAATGTAGTTGTTATTATTATTTTTGAAAGTCCTTTACCTGAATTTTAATATGCAATTTCAATATGTGATCTGTCATAAAACAAAACCAGGCATACTATTATTATAAAATGTATGATATAGAAACTTCTGTCATTAAAGTAGCAACTAAAATCAGCCACATGTCCAAATCAGACAAAATTCTCTCTGTTTCATAGTGTACATGCTGTAACTGAAACTCATAAATTAGGAGGGAAAATATAGCTTAAAGGAAAGAACACCAGTTTTGGCAGACAGATGTGGTGGACTCACTGATTACCAAATCCAAGTAACATTGAGCCAATTACATGCTCCATTTAATTCTCAATAATTTTATGTGGCAAATTGAAATAATTTTTATTTAATACATTCCTTTATTCATTTATTTAGCAATTATTTATTGAATATTTACTCGGTAACAGAACCATTCTAGATGTGGTGGATACAACAAGGCCACCAACAGAAAAATTCCTGCTCTGAGATAACTTTTGTTTTAACTGGAGAGACAATCAACAAAAATAAATAAGCAAAAAATATATAATATTTAGAAAGGCAGTAGTGCGATGGAGAAAAATAAAGTAGGAAAGGACAATGGAGAATATAAGGATGTATAAGGATGTAAAAGCCGGTCCAGTTTAAATGACATAGTCATGGAGAACCTCATCAGGGAGTTGATATTTGATCAATGACCTAAGCAAGTTAAGGTAGTGACTATGCAGCTATCTGAGATAGCAGTTTTCTAGAAAGAAAGAAAAGCAAAGACTCTGAGATGCAAGAACATCGACAATTTGAGGAACAGAAAGGAGGCCACGGTAGCTAGAGCACAGTGAAGTAAGGGAAAGGTAGTAAAAGGTGAGATCTGAAAGGAAGCAGGGGGCCAAGTCGTGTATAATCTTCTAGGCCAATATAAGTGCGTTGGCATTCACTTTAAGATGAGAAATCACTGGGAGGTTTAGAACAGAGAAGTGATAAGACTTGACTTATAAGAGGAGCAAACAACTTGGCTTTTTAATTGAACAAAAGTAGGAGACCAGTTAAAAGACTTTGAGAATAATCCAAGCCAGAGTATTTAATGTCTTGAACAAGGGTGATAGTATGAAAGTTATGAAAAATGCTGAGATTCTAGATATATTTTTGAAAGTATTATCAAGATTTATTGATGATTGTATATAGATTGGAATAGAAAGAATCTAGGATGACTACAAATTTTTGGCCTAAGCAACCGGTGGAATATAAGTGTGATTTACCACAATACAAAAGACTATAGACAATGGGGATTTTTATTGTGGACATGTTAAATTTAAGATACTTGTTGGACTCCCCAAGTTTTGTCCAGTATGTGGTCTGGAGGTGAAGAAGGAGTCTACACTGAGGATGTGAATAAAGGTGTAAATTTGGCTGGCATCAGCATATAAACACCATTTAAAGCCATGAAACTGGATGAGGTCAGATCACAAGATTATTTTGAGGATTACACAGCCAAGCTCAATAACAGTTGTTGATCTTTAGTTCTCTCCTTGGCTCTATTATGCTCTATCAGTCAGATTCCGTACAAATGAAAATTGCTCTTTCAATTTGATGTCAAATTTGACAGTTTGAGATTGGCAAGAGGGATGCTTTAAAGACAAAACAGGAGACCCAAAACCAAATGTTGTATTTCTGATGGAGTGAAGTAAGTCCCACATCTTGTACACGTGAATTTTGTATCTATATCAGAATATTTCTAGGCCTATACCAAACTATGATAATTATCATGACTATAATAGAATACAAGTTCATAACTTTATTTATATTTTTGAAACAATGACATTAATGAGCAAATAGATAGCAGAATGCTCCCACGCAGTAAACAGTGATACCATATATCCTCACAGTCACCAATCTTTTGATTTACAATTTTCAATATTACAAAAAGTAGGATTTAATAAATTTTGAAAAAGATGACTCAAATATCTGCAGTGTTGAAACTTTTTATTCTCAAGTGATATAATATTCAGACATAAGATTTTTATAGAAGAAAGACAAATTGAATTATAATACATATAAAGCTCTCTTATCTCCTTAAAAGATGTATGTTTTTAGTGACCATTTGAAAGTTTTTGTAGAAGAAATAAATTATATAAAGAATTTAAATAAGAGAAAAATTTTTAAGTTAAATGAAATGAAATTGTTTGAAAATGCAGTAGGAGACAAAGATTACACAGATAGGTATCAGAGAAAATAATGATTAAGTTTTATAACTATAAGCAAATAATAGCTGCTAGTAGATTTAGATAATGATAACACATTAGTACAAAAATATGTTGAAATAATTTTATTGTGATTTATGAGACTACAACATAGAAAGCTTCAAATAGTAATCAGTATATAATACAAATATATATTTTCAGTATTTTGAATAGATTAAAAGATTTAAGAATCCCAGTGCTACATTTCATAAATAAATATTAAAAGCAAGGGGAAACAAATTTGCTTTCATATTTTTGAATAATTAATTTTCAAAAGTTGGAATTTTGTAGCTGTGTTCTGTAGAGGCGCTTATTTCATAAGAAACACTTCATTAACTTACTGGTAAAATATGTTATTTTCATCAATGGGATCAAACAGCAGATCTGGGTATTGCTGCAATACTTTTTGTGAAATGAAAATTATATTAAAAACACTAACTATTAAGTTTTGTCTGGTATTTTCAAACTTACTGATGTCTTTTAAAATAGGGGAAAACAGAATGCCTGATTCACTTGTTTTTCCTTAGCTTTAAAAGTTATATTCAAGTTCAGAGTGTTTGTAAATGTTATAGAAAAGTGGTCTTGTTCACCTTTCTATCATCAGCATTTAAACTTAAGTGAATTTTATGTTTTCTCAAATAATTATTTCACCAGAGATTGCTTAATAGTTTTGTGAAATCTGCATCCATAGTAGAAACACATTAAGCCAAAATGCAGTGTAATTGGTACGTGTGATGCGTAAAAAATGGTTCTGTTATTTCCTACAATTGCCAAACTTGTGTTCCAAGGCACAATTAGTATTTTGGATAAATGTTAATACTTTTTCTGAAAAATAAAATTACATTCTCATGGAAGATTGGAAATGCTAGGTTAAACATTATGTTTTTGATGACTTAATGACTTTTTACCTTTTTATTTGAACTAATTTTAGACTTACAGCAAAGTTGCAAAAATAGTGCAGAGAATTCCCACACACCTTTCCCGTATAAGCTTCCCTAGTATTTACACCTTTCATAATCATTGGTGCAATTATCAAAATGAGGACTTAATATTGGTACAATGCTATTGACTAAATTATTGACCTTATTTAAATTTCATTGATTTTTCCATTAATGTCTATTTTCTGTTCTAGAACTGTTTCTGAGATCTTGTTTTGCCTTTAGTTGTTATTTCTCCTTAGCCTCCTCCAATCTGGGGCAGTTCCTGTGGACAAGATTAGAATTCAGAATAAACTAATGATTTTTAATGGATATGTACACAAAGATAGATGCAGAAATATAGAAGTATTTCTGTGTGTGTCTGCTAGTATATATTTGTATATTCCTAGCTATGTCTCTCAGACAGAATAGCAGCAATGACACCCTAGTAGCAAAGAGCACACTTGCCTTAGTCTGTTTTATGTAGCTATAATAGAATACCTGAGACTGGGTAAAGAACAGAGATCTATTTTCTTTACAGTTCTGGAGGCTGGAAAGTTCAGTACTGAGGGGCATGCCTTGTGAGATCCTTCTTGCAGTGTAATCTCATGGTGGAGGGCAGAAGGGTAAGAGTGCCTATGTGAGAAGGAGCAAATGAGGCCAAACTCGTGTTTATACGAAAACCATTCTTGTGATAATGACACAGGAAATTGACTCTCAATATCAGGAGCCACTTGAAGTCCAAGTGTGTCCTTGGCTTTGTGCAAGAAAGAATTCAGGAGCAAGCTGACAGTATAAAGTGAAAGTAAGATTTATTTAGAAACTGTTGAAAGTCTACTCCACACACAGAGCAGGGGCGAGTTCTCTCCGTAGAAGAGAATCCGTCCCCTGGTCCCTGTTGCCCTTCTATTTAAGTAACAACTTAATTACAGGTTAAACAAGGGGAGGGATATTCATGGAAGCGAAGGTGTTTCACCATCTTGATTCTAACTGGTTGGAACTTGCCCTGCCTCCGTCATGTTTTGAATTTGAAACTTTGTTTTGAGACTTCCTGACTCAGTTAGGCAATGCTACAGCAATGCCCAAAGCAGTACCTAAGTCAGTACCTGCCAGTTCTCTGTCTCAATAACTAACACACTCCCTCAATAATGACATTAATCCATTCATGAGGTAGAGCCCTCGTGAACTAATCATGTCTTATTAGGCCCCACCTCCCAGCTCTGTTGCATTGGTGATTAAATTTCCAACACATGAAATTTAGGGAACACATTCAAACCATTACAAATCTTAAGGCTTAGCTCTTGATTACTAAACATCATTCTCCCTAATGAAAGAAACCAGAGTGCCTTAGAATATTGATTGATCCCAGGACTGGGGCAGGGGAAATGAAAGATGAGCCTGGAAAATCTTGTGGTGTTAGAAAGTAAAGAATTGCTCAGAATAGCATGGGGGCTTATTAATATGACACAAGAATCAACACAAAGTTAAGTTCTTAATGGTCTAAGATGTAAAAATTTGAGTCACAACATAAATAATGATAACATTAGAATTTAACCCATAAAATAAAAATTCAGTTATATGTACTAATATAAACAAACGATGGAATAAATAAACAAATAGGGAAGAAAGAATAGCTCTTTCTTACTGAAGAATTGCAATTAATAAATATAGAAAGAAAAATACTGTCACCATTAGACAAACACCACGGTAGTAATTGTGATCCCTTAATGGGTAACAATGTTAGTGGGTAAAATTTTGAGGAGAACCAGGAAAATTGTGTGGTTTTGACATGTCTTTCTAAGATGTTGATAACTGTAAAGGGAAAATTTGTAACTTTACGGTGGAGAAACCTGACAGACACTACTTTAACCAAAGGATCAATGTAAACATCATCAATAAAGATATTTCAGAGTCATACAACTTTTCATATGATTCACTAAGAAAGGCATAACGTGGTTTCCTTGGTATTCTTGACATTTTCTAATCATGAAATAACATCAGACACACCCCTATTGAGAAGCATCCTACAAAATAACTGACCAACATTCTTGAAAATGTCAAGGTGGTTAAAGACTAGGGAAGACTGAAGAATTAAAAAATTTATTTTAAAACATTTGAGTCAGCTTAATTTGAGGGTATTTTAAATATTTTTATATAGTATTTAGGAATATATGTATTGGGACAAAACAAAGACCAAGGCAAATGGCAGGCAAAGTAGTACTTCGTTATATCCTGCTGCCTTGAACCCAGGTTCCAGGCAGACCTCCAAGGATCTGACCACACCCAGCAAAGCCTCCAGTGTTTCTCTGAACATTAGGACAATGACCTCAAATGAAAATTAGTCATGAGACCTTCCTTGTGTTTTATTCCCTGACATTTACAGATTCTCCAATTTCAAACACTGTGATAAGAGAAAAGAAAAACCTAGCTAAGAAAGACCACAAGGCAGGGAAGAAAGGAAGGAAATAGAGACAGGAAGAAAGGCAGACTTTTTCTCCCTTTAATTCTGAGCTCCTCACAGAGGCCCCAGGGAATCAGCTGTCATGTGGGAGGAGGAGAAAGTTTCTTAAAAGTAATAAGGATTATAATTACCACACTGACTGCAAGAAAGAAAAAGAAAAAAAGAAAGAAAGAGAAAAACCACAGAGTGGGGGAGCATGCTCAAATGAGCTATCTTTAGCTCCCTTGGAAGTTTCACACTCAAAAACTGTGACAGAGAACTATATTTTATAATCTGGCAAATCTAGTTCAGTCACCCTCCTCCTGTATGTGGATAAAATAGAGTACCAGTGAGGATGAGACACATTTTGATTTCCCTTTAGAAGCACACACACACACACACACACTCACACACACACACAGAGTTGAAAGTCTTAATATGTTTGATTGCTATAAATTGGCTAATTGCCACTTGGGGCATAGAACTTGAACTTTA
Organism: Lepilemur ruficaudatus; assembly: GCA_963574885.1. NCBI lineage: Eukaryota > Metazoa > Chordata > Mammalia > Primates > Lepilemuridae > Lepilemur > Lepilemur ruficaudatus. The sequence continues at coordinate 53,674 of CAUYRT010052526.1, read as the reverse complement.
GTTGATACAACTTTCTTAAATCTGAGCCTCTGTTTCCATTAATAGACTAATGTGTCCTTTTCAGTGGTTTCAGTCAGATTTGCAAGTATTAACAGGCTTCTTTGCCAAACACCACACAGCTCCTTCCCACCCCTAATGCCGTACACCACTAGCAATCTGGTGACTTCCCGACAGCAGCAAGGTGGGGAAATGTGCTTTATCAATGGGTGCATGATGGCTGTAGGCTTCCTTTGACCTCATATGCTTCTCAGGTAGAGAGTATAGCTACCCAGTATTCAACTGCTGACAGCAGCTGATGTCATCTTCTGGCCAGCTTCCTGGTGAGCCTTAAGCCTGATGCCTAACACTTATACTGAGAACACACATCTGCTCTACTTAACACTCCACAGAGCTTTCTTGTGAATAGCCTCACTAGGATCCAACTGCCTCTCAGTCACCTCTGACAGGCTGTCCAGTGACATCTTTCTAGTGTCTCCCTAGGCTCACTCAGGTAAGCTTTGGGGCTTAAACATTAGGAACCTATGAGAAACAGATAGATACCTTCCATGCCAATCCCCTCTTTGTGTGTGTGTGTATATGGGGCGGGGCAGGGGATGCTGTAGTGAATCTCGTCTGGCTGCCTTGACCAATTCTTTTTTCATATTTCATGCCTCAGCATCAGCTGCTGTTTAGCTAACTACATCCTGGGAAGGAATGTGAAACTTTCTGCTGCTTGTACTTCCAAACTACATGCAAAGTCCTTTTTCATATCCTTTTCTTTCTTTCCTCTAGATTTTACGTATTTCACTTATCAAGAAACTATACAATATTAAACAGTTCGCACTTGCTCTTCTAAGACTCTTCAACCATGCACTAGTCGGCTCTAAACTCATTATTTTTTTTTTGGCCATAATATAACTTGCTAGGACTGTCATAAAACACAAACAAACAAACGCAGACTGCAGACTGGGTGGCTTAAACAATAGAAACTTATTTTTCCACAGTTCTGGAGGGTAGAAGTCCTAGATCAATTTTTGGTTTCCCCAGATTCCTCTCTCCTTGGCTTGCAGATGGCCACATTCTCGCAGTGTCCTCACATGGTGTTTCCTCTGCCGCCCCCACATTCCCAGTGTCCTTTTGTGCATCCAGATTTCCTCTTCATATGAGAACACCAGTCAGATTGGATTAGCGCTCACTCTAACAGTGTCATTTTAACTTAATTACCTCTTTTAAGGTCCTATTTCCAAATACTGAAGTCATATTCTGAAGTACTGAGGGTCAGGGTTTCAACATATGCATAGTGGGGAGACAGACTTCAGCCCATAACACCTGTGGAGGTGGAAGACAGCATGGGTTGTACTGGAACACATCTGCAAATTGTTACTGTTTCCAGTATGCAAATAATTCTGCTGCTTCCACAGAAGCCTGCTTCTTTGATCATGGCAATTCAAAAAGATGATATTGTCCATGTATTTTTCTCATGGCAAAAAAAAAAAAAACAAGCCAAAACAAAACACACACAACAACAACAAAGAACCTACTATAATTCTGGAGATATAAATTGGAGGTAATCACAAAAAAAGAAAATAATATACTTCTTAAACATACTCTTATTTTTATTTTATGTAAGCTAACCTGTACTGAAAATCTACACAGAAAAGCATTTTTGTATCCAAAAATCCATTTGACTACCTGAGAAATGTTTTCCTAAGCACACTCATTAACAGATCAACTGGAACAGTATTATATTAAACATATTTTGACAAATCTGGATACAGCTCTAGTCTGGCAGTCCTCTGCTTGGAAAGCCTTTAATAGCTCAGCATTCATTATCAAATTAGATCTAAATATTTCTGCTTTATTTCTTTAAGGCTTTCTATGCTCTAGTACTAATTTATTTTTATATCTTTATCTCCCGTGATTCTTTTATATATAGCATGTTCTCCAAATTACATGATCTTAAATATACTTTGTTATTTCCACCTTCTGCATCTTTTTTTTTAATGCTGTTTCCTCTGCCTTGAATTCATTTCTTCTGCCTTCCTACAAATTTTGTTAAATCAAAAAATACAAGCTCTTCATGAATATTTTTAAACTCCCCAATTCAGTATGATTTCTCCCTTCTATGAACTCACATAGAATTTTATTGTATTCTGCCAGGGCATGTATTATGCTCTTTTTATGTATTTATTTTTTTCTACTTACTAGGCCATAATTTCATTCAAGGTAAAGAACATGTCTTATTCATCTTTATACCTTCTATAACATTTTTTTGCAACATAGATGCTCCGTAAACATTAGTCAAGTAAGTGAAGTAAAGTATGTCCTAAAGATGATTCATTGAGCCCCTGGCCTCAAATTAGTTTATGAACCACATGCACTTATATGCATTTATCCACTTTCTCTCAGGAGTCCATTGAAATAATGACAAAGAATTAAAAATAAAAATATAAGTTTACATCAATGAAAAAGAAGTGGAAGAGGTGAGAGATTTCAATGAATTTCTGGGAGGTGGAAAGTAAATAAAGGAATGTTTTCTGATGAAACTTTCAGCCCAGAATTTGTTTAGAGGGTGTTGTACCAGGACAAAATGCCAGCCCCCAGTGAGGCTCTGGGGTGTAAGATTCCTGGAAAAAGTGAGTAAAGATCAATTAAGTTTAGAATAATGAGTTCTACCTCTTTCACTAACCACAGAATGATTTCCTTGCAATTAAGTTCAGTGAGACATTTACCACTGGGAATAATAAGATTATTTCTAAAAGAATTCAAAGAATTAAAGAAAATGTCCAAAGTATATGTTAGCAGATAATTTGGAGTGTGTTACAACTGTCTGTCATCTGGCATTTTGGAGGCCGCAGAATGATCCCTTCTTGCTCACAATAAGGTGAAACCTGCCATTTAGCAAATCATATTCACAGGCAAAAGAAGCCATTTATTAATAATATCCCTATATCTCATACTCAGAATTTTGAAATATGACTCTTGTTATTTGCTGAAGATCAGCATGTGAGATGAAATGAGAGGAATATATCCAGCCAAAGGAGAGCAACTACTTCTGTTTGTATTGGGATTGCTTGGGTCTATAGGGAAGATTGGCATTATTAATACTCATAAACAATTTCTTTTTTTTTTTCCCGCAAGACTAACATTTGAAAGGAGAATCAAATATATATTTTGGAAACAAGGAGAGTTTCAGTAAATGAGACTAAAAATATATTAAAAAGAGATTCACATGTGTGTTTGAAAAGTAGGTAATAATTCAGAAGAATGTTGAAGAATTGTAAAAGGATAGTGATGGTTGTTCAAAGGAATAAAGTGTATTAATAGCAGAATTTTTTGTTTGTAGAGTTTTAATTTTTGAAAATATTTAACTTAAATTTTTGTTGATTATTATTCTGGAAGAGCTGATTTTCTTTTCAATATTAAGGGGGGAAAAGACTATAACAAATAAATACACAAATCCAAAATAGCTTAAGGTAATTATTATTCTCAGGAAGATTCAGATAGAATAGGAGTTGTGGTGGGAAAGTAAAAAGGAAAGCAGGCCTGTTAAAATTAGAAGAGTAATTGCTGACATTTAAAAAATTAATAAAAGCTTTGAAAGATAATCTCATAAAGGTATTAAGAATTTCAGATAAAAATGCAGACAGATGGAATGTATAAACAAAAAAATTAGAAGCACAGGAGATTGACTCAGGAAAGATAATATCTGATTTAGTGTCAGTTCCACAAAGAGAGAATATAGAAAATGGAGTGTAATAAATTACATTAGGAAGAAGAGAGATTCAATGTCTGGTCTCCTGAGTGTGAATCATAATAAATGAAAAATAACTACTTCTAGAGATATATCATTGCCAAATTACAAAGCACTGATGATAAAGAAACAAATTTTTTTATGAAGAAAGAGGAAAAAATCTCCATATTGATCAGAGTTCTTAAACTTTAGACAAGTCTACCCATTTAGGTAGTTTTACGTATAAAGTGATTTGTAAAGGAAAATGAGTAGCTCACAGAGTCGTTGGAGGAGCAAGAAAATCAGCCTCTGTCTAGGCTAAACAGTTTCTACTACAACACCATGCAAATAACCAAGTAAAGGAGCTTTGGCCCCTAAAAACCTAAGAACTATACTATTTCTGCAGCCATCCACTGCAACAGAATGGATGTTCCTGGCTCTGCCTGTTTCCTCATTTAGGTCACTTTCAAAATAAATTTCTATACCTGTGTCTGACTAATGGAACCCAGGTCACATGTCTGCACCACAGCAGAATCAATGATTCCTAAAAATTATGATTGAAAAGGGGTCTGAATTAGAAAATTCAGACACAATTCTCAAGAAGAGATTGGAATAAATTAAAAGCAAGATATAGAATGGTATGCCTGTGTTTCATCTTCCAATTGGGAAAAAAGGCAATCATGAACTCCAAGAAAACCAAAATCTATGATAAAAGAAAATTAAAACATGCCGTAATACTGAGCTATATGTGGTCAGTAAGTGAAGAGAAATTATTTGAACATTTTTTCTTGAATAGCTCAGGGAACTGCAGAGAAGATCATGTAATTGTAGCACTCCATTTGACTCTACAGTGAACTCTATTGCAATAACCAAAATAATGAAATTACTGCTCACAGATTCTCTACTTTTAATCTGAAGCTAGAGACTTATGTATGGCTAGTAAACAAAATACAAATATTTACAACTTCAAAAATGTGAAAATAACTGTACAGCAAATAAAACTTTTTTATTTCAAACTATTACAGGGTTACAAATATTTTTGGTTAAATGGATCACTTTTATAATGCTTGAGTCATAGTTGAAAGTGTGCCCATCACCCAGATAGTGTACATTGTATCTGTTAGGTAGGTTTTCACCCATCCCCCTGCTTAATTTCCGTTAAGTTTTACTTCCCTCTATGTACATGTGTGATCATCGGTTAGTTCCAATTTAATAGTGAGTACATGTGGTGTGTGTTTTTCCATTTTTTGGATACTTCACCTAGGATAATGGTCTCCAATTCCGTGCAAATTGTTGCAAAAACTATCAAGTCATCCTTCTTCTTGGCTGAGTATTATTCCATGGTATTCCATGGAGTATTATTCCACACATATACCACATTTTGTTAATCCTCACACATGAACTGATGGGCACTTGGGTTGATTCCACATCATTGCAATTGTGAATTGTGCTGCAATAACCTTTCAAGTGCAGGTGTATTTTTGGTAAAATTACTTCTTTACCTTTGGGTAAATACCTAGTAATGGTATTTCTGGATCAAATGGTAGACCTACTTTTAGTTCTTTGAGGATTCTACATACTGTTTTCCATAGAGGTTATACTATTTGCAGTCCTGCTAAGAGTGTAGAAGCATTTCTTTCTCTCTACATCTATGTCATCCTCTATTAAATATTATTTTTGAACTTTTAAATAAAGGCCATTCTAACTGAGATCAGGTGATATCTCATTATGGTTTTAATTTTCATTTCCTTGATGATTAGTGACATTGAGCATTTTGCATGTTTATTGGCCATGTCTATCTTCTTTTTTTTTTTCCTTTTTTTTATTTCTGTATATTATGGGGGTACAAATGTTTAGGTTATGTATATTTCCCTTGCCTCCCCCCATGTCTATCTTCTTTTGAAAAGTTTCTGTCCATGTCTTTTGCCCAGTTTTTGATGGGGTTGTTTGATTTTTTTCTTGCTGATTTGCTTGAGTTCTTTGTAGATTCTGGTTATTAGCCCTTTATCAGATGTATAGCATGCAAATATTTTCTTCCATTTTGTAGGTTGTTTGTTCACTCTAATGATTGTTTCTTGGCTGTACAGAAGCCTTTTAACTTAATCAGGTCCCATTTATTTATTTTGTTATTGCTATGATTGCTATTGGTGTCTTCTTCATTAATTCTTTGCCTAGGCTAATATCTAGAAGGGTTTTTCCAACATTTTCTTCTAGTATTCTTATGGTTTCATGCCTTACACTTAAGAGTTTTATCCATCTTGAATTAATTTTTGAGTGGTGAGACATATGTATCCTGTTTCATTCTTCTGCACGTGGCTATCCAATATTCCCAGCACTATTTATTTAATAGTAATTTTTTGCCCCAGTGCATATTGTTGTCTACTTTGTCAAAGATCAGTTGGCTGTATGCGGTGGTTTTATATTTGAGTTTTCTGTTCTGCTAATGCCATGCTGTTTTGGTTACTATAGCTTTGTAATATAGTTTGAAGTCTGGTAATATGATGCCTCCCAATTTGTTCTTTTTGCTTAAGATTGCTTTGGTTATTTGGACTCTTTTGGGGTTCCAAACAAAGCATAGAATATTTTTTCTAGATCTGTGAAATATGAGGCTGGTATTTTGATGGGGACTGCATTGAATCTGCAAATTACTTTGGGTCATACGGACCTTTTAACAATGTTGATACTACCAATCCATGAACATGATATGTTTTTACATTTTTTTATATCACCTACAGTTTCTTTCCTCAGTGGTTTGTAGTTCTCCCTGTAGAGATCTTTCACCTCCTTGGTTAAGTTTATGACTAGGTATTTCACTTTCTTTTTAGCTAATGGTATTGAGTCTTTGCTCTTACTCTTAGCTTGACTGTTATTACTGTATATGATTGGTAGTGATTTGTGTACATAGATTTTGCTGAGACTTTACTGAATTTATTTATCAATTCCAGGAGTCTCTTTGTGGAATCTTTGGGGTTTTCTGCATATAAGATCATATCATTAGCAAAAAGCAACAGTTTGGCCTTTTCATTCCCAATTTGGATACCCTTAATTTGCTTCTCTTGCCTGATTGCTCTGGCTAGGACTCCCAGCACCATGTTGAATAGAAGTGGTGACAGTGAGCATTCTCGTTTTGTTCCAGTTCTTAGTGGGAATGCTTTCAGCTTCTCCCCATTTGGTATGATGTGTTGGCTGTGGGTTTGTTATATATGGCTTTTTGAGATATATTCCTTCTATGCCTAGTTTATTGAGGGTTTTTATCATGAAAGGTACTGAATTTTATTGAATGCTTTTTCTCCATCTATTGAGATGATCATATGATCTTTGTTTTTGCTTCTGTTTATGTGGTGGATCACATTTATTACTTTATGTATGTTGAAACATTCTTGCATTCCTGGGATGAAGCCCACTTGGTTGTGGTGGATTGTTTTTTTTCAATATACTGTTGAATGTGGTTTGCTAGTATTTTATTGAGAATTTTTGCATCTATATTCATAAAGGATATTGATGTGTAGTTTTTTTATTGTTGTTGTGTCCTTCCCTGGCTTTGGTATCAAGGTGATACTGGTGGCATAGAATAAGTTGAGGAGTATTCCCTCCTTGTCAATGTTATGGAATAAGTTCTGCAGTATGGGTACCAACTCTTTTTCATAGGTCTGATAGAATTTGTCTGTGACTCCATCTGGGCCAGGGCTTTGTTGTTGTTGTTGTTGTTGTTGGAGATTTTTAATTGCTGCTTCAATCTTGTTTCTAGTTATTGATCTGGTCAGGAGTTCTATTTCTTCCTGATTGAGTCTTGGGAGGTCGTGTGATTCCAGAAATTCTGGAATTCCAGAAATTCATCCAACCAGATGAATAGAATAGCACCCCACATATCAATTCTATCAATCAAAGTGAATGTTTTAAATTTCCTACTCAAGAGACATAGACTGGCTGAATGGATTAAAAAAACACAAGCTGAGTATCTGCAGTCTCCAGGAAACACATCTAACCCACAAGGACTCCTCCAGACTCAAGGTTAAGGGTTGGAAAAATATATTCCATGCAAATGGAAATCAAAAGAAAGCAGGTGTAGCCATTCTTGTATCAGATAAAGTTGACTTTAAATCAATAATAGTAAAGAAAGACAAAGATGATCATTATATAATGGTAAAGAGAGCAATTCAGCAAGAAGACATAACAATCCTAAATATTTGTTCGCCTAACACAGAAGCACCCAGATTCATAAAGCAAACCCTACTAGATCTAAGCAAAGAGACAAAGACCAGCATCATAATTGCCAGGGACTTCAATACCCCAGCAACAAAGCTGGACAGATCATCCAAGCAGAAAATAAATAAAGAAACACTGGACTTAAATGAAACTCTAGAACAAATGGACACAACAGACATTTACAGAATGTTTTACCCCCAAACTACTGCATATACATTCTTCTCATTAGCACGTGGAACATTGTCCAAGATTGATCATATTTTAGGCCACAAATCATGACTCTACAAATTCAAAAAAACTGAAGACATACTACGTATCTTCTCAGAATACAGTTGAATAAAACTAGAAATCAACTCCAAGAGAAACACCCAATTTATACAAAGTCATGGAAGTTAAACAACCTGCTGCTGAATGATTATTGTATCAATGATGGAATTAAGATGAAAATCAAAAGATCCCTCAAAATGAATAACAAAGGGAAAACAAGCTATCAAAATCTTTGGAGTTCATGAAAAGCAGTCCTAAGGGGAAAATTCATAGTCTTAAATGCCTACTACAAAAAGACAGAACCAAATTAACAATCTAATAGCATGTCTCAAGGAGTTTGGAAAGGAAGAGCAAACCAAACCCAAAGCCAGCAGAAGAGAAGAAATAACTAAGGTCAGTGGAGAACTAAATGAAATTGAAAACAAGAAAATAATACAGAAAATCAATGAAACAAAAAGTTGGGTCTTTGAAAGGTAAGCAAAATTGATAGACTTCTTGCTAGATTAACCAGGAATAGAAGAGAAATGACCCTGATAAGCTCAAAGAAATGAAAAAGAAGATATTACAATGGATACCAGAGAAATATAAAATAGCACCTATGAAAAAAATCTTATGCACATAAACTCAAGAATGTAGAGGAAATGGACAAATAAAACTTTTATTCCAAGGTTTCAAAACAGAAAATGGACACTGTGTCTATAGTTAGTGAAACAGAGTTTTAAGTATGTTAAGTTAAAATGTACCTAGTAAACCTGAGTTTGCAACCTGACAACCAATGAGACAAATTCTTCCAGTAGATAGGTTTTATTTGGCCACTAACATGGTGTAAACATTCTTTTTCTTTTGAATTGTTTTCTTGGAATTTGCTTTTCAGTGGACATCAACAGCCATCTTGCTACAAGCCTAAAGACTCCTTATTGTGTTACATCTGAACTGATCCACATATTTATACTTTACTATTCACTCTGTAGACACTAGAGTTGCAGAACACTGCAAAAAATAAATTCAAAATAGCAGTATGATTATATGAACAGCGCTAGCGGAATCCATTGTGAAATAATTCTTTTCTTTCATATCTCACATTAGGAAATAAATAAATAATACAATCATACAGTAGTAAAATTTGATAACATTGTTAAGAGATACCTTAAAACTCTTTGAATAAAGCTCAGGATTTGAAAGCATGTATTTTTCAATTTTTATTTTTGGTGAAAATGTAACCTATGAATGAGGTAAATTGGTAAAAATAGCATCTAATTAAGAGTTAGAACATTGTATGGTTTGGTCATTTATTTATTCATTTCACAAATAATAATCACATGCATCCATACTGTGTAAGGCACTGTGTCAGGAGTTTGGGGAATACAAACATGAAGACATTGTGATTACAAATCAGACCAGTGTCAGCATTGTGTGTATATGTATTTGGAATGCTATTATAAATTTTTCCTAATGGATTTGTTTTACTAATAAGATACTTTTTAGTTATGGTAAGATTAATTTGCATGCTTGAGAATAAATCAAATGGCAATGTGGAAAAGCAGCAAAGAACTTCCTAGTAACAATTATTTTTAAAAGGGCAAAAAATAAGCAAATGATAAAATGTAAATAGAAGCAATAGGAGCTTTCAATACTCCTACATCTTTAAGTATCAGTATTTTTGAAATATAAGTCACCTAGAAAATTCACTTTGATGTTCTAACTAAAGGTACAGATACAGCAATGTAATGTAAATGCACAAGAGCATGAAGCAGTTGAAGTTAATCGTATGGTATTCAGTAAGCGAGCAGGCTGTGATCTGGGGGAAGGAGTACATTTTAGCTGTAAAATTTTATTAATGCTGAAGTAGAACAGTTTAAGATCAGTGAAATATGACTTATTTAATAATGGAATTAAAGAGGTGAGAATGAAGCTCCATTATTACATATGCATTTCTTTTTTCAGCTATCAGTTTAAAAGTCTTAAGAGAATTTTAAGATTTTTTTTAATTTGGTGATAATTAATGGGAATTAAATTGGCACTTCAGAAAATTATATTGGAGTTATTGAAAGAGAAACTACCTTTAAGGGCAGTGAATTTAAGCCACCTTCTGCACAATTAACCTTTTAAATTTAACTTTTGAGCTCTTTTTCATTTCTTACTGAAATAGATCCCTCTCAAAATGGTGTTCGTTATTTATGTTCACTGTCAATAATGCTTAAAAACTGTACAGCACCTCTGTATTCTCACCACTTTCCACAGCAATTTTTCTTATCCTGAGAATGGCAAACAGTTTTCTGGTTCCATCTGGTGGTAGAAAAAGACTATCATTCTTAATTTTTAATCTTAGAACTCAGGTTTCTATTTTGATGTCTGATGACATAAAATGTTGGAGAAGTTCTGCTATTCAAGAAGAGGAATGCATAAGCCTCTTCCTAGTAGACCTGGGTGTTTTAATCTTGTGTTTTACTAATTCTTTTGTATAGAGTTCTCAAATACTTTTCTTTTAAGATAAGGTAAACCTACAACTGTAAGTCAATTCTGTTGGAAGAACAAATGGTCACACCAAGTTATGTGTTAGCTGTTTATTTTGTAACTTCACCTGTTTTGGAATTGTCTGTGCATCCCGATATATCTGCCATCCCATAAATTATAATTATGCTTCCAATGATGCAGGCTACAACTTGTTGAAACAGGTTGAAATAATTCTTCAACCTACTGTAGATTCCTAACATTGATAGTAAAGGCAAAATTGCAATATTATCTAAATATTTTAGTTTTAAAATAAAGTAAAACTTTGAAACTATCGTTAATTAATTCATATGTGTAATTCATATGTGTTTGCAGAAAAGAACCCTGTGAAGTATACAAACAGCTAACTGGAGCCAAACTGACATTATTTCCATAGAATATGGAATTAAATAAAGTACATTAATTTTAATTAGACTTAAGCCTTTTGGTCATATGTTTTAATTCTTTAAAATATACTTTCAATCAATATAATGGGTTAAAATATTTTCTTCTTTAAAATACAATGTCAATAAAAAAATTTTTATTTAGTTCATTTAACTTATTTATTTTATTCAAGTATAAGACAGGAATGACACTTTTTTCCTAAGGCAGAATTTTTTATAATTATATATAAAGCCTTCTGTTACATGGTGAAGAATGAATTTTATATCAAGGATCTCTATGACAAGGTACTCTTTATTCCATTGATGTGAAAATAACTTAGTTTGATAATACAAATAAGTTTATAAAGACAACTGGTATGGCAATCTGTGTCCATTTGGTGAATCTGAAATGAATTATTTATCATGTGTTTAACTACATTATTTAGGATTGAAGAGAACAAAATGTACTAGCAAAACTAAATGTAACAGTTACAATATAGAGGTGTTTAAAACAACAAACATGATGTGAAAGAGGTGGATTCCCACTAATGATTACATTGTACAACTCTTTAGCACTGCTTCATAACACCAGGGTTGTTCTTTAGTTTACCTTTAGTGTGATGGCATTCTTATATGCATAAAGAAAATGCAAAAGTTAAAAAAGTAAATTATACTTTCTAAAATTTATTATTATGAGTTACACAAAAACGCGTAGCTTCATAAAAAAATAAGTTGCCAGTAGAATAAGGTTTTATGCTATTTTTTAAAAATGTGAACTACATTACTGAGCAGGGTAGTTCAGCACATTCCAGAAATAGGAACAGTGTTTTCAGGAACCTAATAAGACTTCAACATATTGCACCTGGAATGGGAAATTCTAGTTAAATCCTTTATTTCTCCCTCTGGAAAAATTCGATATGGGAAAATTTTTAAAAAACAAAACTATATAAGCTTCTTTTACTGCATTCAGACATCTATATTAAAATACATTTCTGCAAAGAGCAGACTCAAGTACTTATTAGTAAATAGCCCTTGTTCCACTCGGTTGATTGTATTGACGCACAGGAGATTGGTATATGAGTTAATTTGCTTTCTGGCAATAAATACCCATTTGCCTTGAAGGTGCAATCAAGGATAAATGAGAAATGTGCATCTTGCATCTGAAAGAAAAATAAAACCAGTTGTCAAAATTGATGTATCCACAATCTAAAAGTTAACTGGAACAAAGTAATGTTTCTAATTTGGGAACAATAAACAGAATGAAATAAACATATCCTTTTTTAAAAAACCAATACCTATTAATGTAGATAGGGACTTTCACGTTGTCCCAGGATTAGTGATTATAACCCAAAACTGAGGACAAAGAAGAGTAAAGTATCTTCCCACCCTTTTATGAGAAGTGATGATGATTAGAGAGGGGAACAAATACAAGAGCACAGTGCTTTTGCATCCGCCCCCAGCCAAGTGAGGTGAGGTCCAAAACAATCACCTGTCACTCAGAAAAGAGGATGCATGCTCGAAGTACGAACTAGCATCTTATTCCCCAGTTAGACATCTGCTTATGTCATTTTCTGTGATTATTTGAAGGTGAGGAAAAAAGAGAAAGAGATGCCAGGGCAGAGAGCAGAGACTGCTGCAGAGCAGTCCACATTCCGTGCATGAGTTTCCTGTGCCACAAATAATAGCTTTAAAAGGCTTCAGCTACCTCTCTACTACCTATCTATCCCAGAAGGTAGGGCAACCCAAGAAGCTAGAGGCCATAGGGTGTACTACTAGGAAATACATTGAGGGAGAATGGAAGAGATTTTCTTTCCTACTGGTGATGATATACAGAGGCCCACCCCTCAATACCCACAAAGCATTTTCACATCTCTACAAAATAGCCAGCATTTGGTTACCTTCTTTATAGAGAACATTGATGACTAGTTGGAGATAGTCCAGAGAGCAGCAACAATACAGGGAGACAAACCTGAGATGGTAAGATTGGAACTTTAAAATGATGGGCCTGGGCTTCATTTGAATGGAACTTAAACATGATTTGAAAAAAATGGGATCTGTCTAAAACATTATTACAAAACAGGAATGGGGGGTTTGAAATCACATGGCTGAAGGCTACAAAGTCTTGACATGGAGGTTGTAATTTATTTACTTCACTAGACTTCTTTTTTCCTTTCTCCTAAGCAATTCTTTATCAAACTTTTCTCACAATTTATTTTTTCTTTTACATTTTTTCTCATTAAGACATTTATTTAGAGTTTAAAATGCAAAGAATAACAGATACAAGCTTCTTGTGCTTCTAGACTCTCCTGTTGAAGTTTGTCTAAGGCTGTCATATCTATGGTATTGGATGCATGAATTCTAAAGCACTCTCTTTTATTCAGAGGAAATAGAGATCTAAGGGATTCTTTCAAATTATCAAACATGCACTGTTATTCTGTACTCCATTTATTTTCTTACTACCATGTTTTATTTTCATATTCCCACCCTTTTTCTTTATTTTTCTGATAACATCTTTACAAACAGCTATAGCTGGCAATTATTTTGAAAATAAAGGTGGACATAAATATGACTAGGAAGGATTCTTTACTATTTAGCTATCAGTCAATATGGTAGAGCAGTCTCAAACGGGTATGAAACAGACAACAGACTGCACTATAATATTTTACAGGTTGGCATGCACTTCAAAGTTAACAGTTAGTAAATACACAAGCCAATTATTCCCTCTAAATATTCATTCAATTGTTATAAAAACATCTTAAATCTTCATTAAATTTTTTGTATAATTTTCAATAAGCTTTCTCTTCTGTGATTTTTTGTCCCTAATATTTCTTGTGTTTTTACTATTGCTAGTTTTACCTAATTATAACATTCAATTGGTATAACATTAAATTCATTTCATGTCTATTAATGATTATGAAACTCAGTGGGCTTTTTTTTTCTTAATTCTAATGGCAAATTCATCATAGAGAAAGTAATTGGTTAGACCTAAAAAATTATTCTGGTGAAGGATAAAGGAATTATATAATTAGAAAACCAGAACATTTAGTAATTGAGCATGAAGAACATTGTTAGATTATTCTTTGTTCATTTAACAAAACATTTATTAAGCCCTTACTCTGTGTCAGAACCGATGTCACCTCTTAGAGATATAGGGGTAAACAAGACAGCGTCCTTTTTCTCATGGAGCTGATTTCACAGGGAAGCAAGATATTTAGGATTAATTAATACAACTTAATGTTCTAGTATTATGAGAGAAGTACACCACTTCAAAGCTGAGGAAGTAATGGTCAAGCTAAGGGTCAAAGAATGAGAGGCCATGGGAGGTAGAGGCAACAGTATTGTGAAAAAGCCTAGGTATGTGAGATTGTCTTGTCCAGGGAAAGTTAAAGACTTCTCATGACTGGTGTGCATGAGAGACAGAAGTAATAGATGGAACCTGAAAGACACTTATGGAATAGATTAGCAGGATTTTGTAATGATGATTAAAAATGTTTAACCTTGTAAAATGGAAGGAGGAAGGCCTTGATGCATTTCAATAAGAGAGTGACATGAAGTGATTTAAGACTTTTAAATTTACTGTTATTACAGCACCATAAGTGGATTTGTGAGAGCATTTATTGGAGACAAGGAGGCAAGTTAGAGTGTTGTAAAGCTGTAAAAATTAATGATGGAGAAAGGAATAAATAAAATGACGAGTTCAAGAGACACTTGGGTGATAGAATTAAGGGACTTTCTTCTGTATGGCATTTGGAAATACATTATTTACTTATGGAATTATTTCACCCTCCTTTAAAAACAATTTTGATTTCAGTCTACCTGGACACAAAAAATAAAATAATAAGAAAAATAGTGAAGGCTTCCTTCCTCTTATGGTAGGACAACTCAGCATATCCCCAAACTCCTGGGCAATGTTTAGGCTCCTGTGTCCTAGAGAAAGACAAGTTTACACCGGTACAAGGGAACCTGTATTCCCTGAGGTCCAGGTCACCTACAGGATGTGTGGGAACAACCACAGAGAACATTTGCCACGTTCAAGTCCAAGTCACTCCTGGGTGACCAAGAGCTCTGACTCCTCCAAGACAAAGGCTCTAGCCTCTCCCCATTTGTTGGGAGGTCAGGGCAATTTAGAGGAGCATGTTTGGGGATTCTTCCAGCAGCACAGTGGGGCTGAAAGTGAGACCTCTTGGTCTGTGCTGTCTGGGGTGGCAGCCACTGGGTACATGAGGCTCTTGGGCACTTGAATTGTGCTAAACCAAATAGAGTGTGCTGTATGTGTAAAATACACCCCAGATTTTGATGACATAGTGCAAATAAAAGGATGTAAAATATCCCAATTTTTAAAAATAGGTTGCATGATGAACTGATAATATTTTGGATACATTGTATTAAATAAAATATTAAAATTTTTAAAAAATAGGACATGAAGATAGAACAGTAAGTTGAAGACAAATGATTTTTTTTACAGATCTACAGGACATAAAATGTCCTGCATTACTAATAAGCATAAGAAAATTGGCTGTTAATTTCCTAGTAACCTGGGGAAAGGAAATAGAACAGCTGCAACATTTACACTGAATGTTACACTTACTCAGAACTGAAGTTCCTGAACAAGGTGTGGCTTCTTTAGCCAGACAGACTGCCCGGGCTAAATTCTTCAGTTCATCCAAGCTTGCAAGATCATCGAAGCCATTGAGACTCAGTTTCTTTATCTGTGAGATGGGGGTTATAATAGCATGTTTCTCACAGATTGCCAGGAGGATAAAAATCTTTCATTAAACAGGTATTTTTTGAACACCTCCTGTGTCCTAAAAAATGTTCTTGTCATTGGAAATCCCCCAGAAAACAAGGAAAACAATAGAGCTCAGCATTTCCAGTATTACGTTCTACGGAGGACTGGTATTGGGTCAGAGGCTGTGGCAGAAATCGACAAGTAATTAGCATGCAAATGAAAGTATAATATGTGATATCATAAAGATGTCGATTTAATCTAAATTTATGCATTTAAGGCCATCGCAACAATCATACCAAAAGCATTCTTTTTTAAAGTAGATAAGCTGATTTCAAGTTCATATGAAAAAATGAAGAAATCTGACTAACAAGGAAAATTGTGAAGGAGAATGATAATGAGAGGGGATTACCTTATGTATTTTTAAATAATTTATGGTTGCCATGATTGAAATAGTGTGGTATTAGTGAGTGTATAGAGGGGAATACATTTAACAGGTTAGAAAGTTCTAATAGAGGTACTTATATAATTAGAAATTTGGTATTTGATAACGTAGCCTATAATTCTGCCTTGAAACATAGCAAGGTAGCAGTGAAAAATATATAAACAAAGAGCTTAAATCATCACTATCAATCATGTTTTTGTGCCTTTTATTTTTTATTTATCATAAAATATGCCAGTGTTTACAAATATAAGAATATTGCATGAATATTCATGTACATAGCATTCCTGATTAAAAAAATAAACATTCCAAATGTATGGGAGGCCCCCATATACTGTCTCTGATTGACTTCTCTTATTTTCTAGTACCTAATTAACTACAATGCTGAATCTGGAGACACTTATTTTATTTAACATTTTATATTTAAGATTTCTTTATGATGTTTTTTAAACACTGGAACTTGCATTTTCACCAGTATCAATAGGAATATTTATTTGTTCATTTATCTATCCATATTTCTCATGGATATGAGTATTTAAGATTGCTACATATATTTTTTCTCTTCTATTGGCAAATCCTTCCAGGTCACCTTCAGAACACAACCAGAATCTAACCTTGTTCAAACTATCATCATCTATAATAGCTGGATCATTGCAATAATCTCATCACCAGTCACTGCCCCTTCTTCAATCTATTTTAACACATTGACCACAGGGATTTTTGTAAAATATAAGTCAGATCTGCTTGTGCCTATATTTGAAACCCTCCAATGGCTGCCAAGGCAATCCCACATAAAGGCCAACTGTTGTAAAATTTCATGAAGTCCTAGATTACTCCTCTTCCTAGCCAGTTACCTCCACAGCCTCATTTTCTGCTTCTCCCTCAACTCCAGCCAAACTGGCTTCCCTGCTCTTCCTCAGCCATAGCAAGCATTCCTCCATCTCAGGGAAGTACTGAGAGCTACTTCTGCCTAGGATGGTCCTCTTCCACATCTTCTACATGACTAGCTCTTTCACCCTCTTCAAGATTTTTACGCACATGTTATCCCCTCAGTGAGACCTTCTTTAGTCACACCATTTCTATTTTATTCTACCCCCTAAATATTAGTTCCCTCCCTGCCTTATTTTTCTCCCCACCACTTATCACCTCTACCACAACACAATTTGCTTATTCTTTTGTTTATTGTTTATCTTCCCCCGCTAGCTACTCCAGGAGACAGTGTTTTTGCCCTTAACAAAACTGTCATAACCTTTGAATCTAAAACCCTTCGTGGAACTTTGCAGGTGCTCAATAAATGTTTTGTGTAGAAATTAATAAGTGGAAATTAGACATACCCATTGGTATTAAATGGAATTTCTAATGTCTAACATTTATTAGACTGCTCATTTATTATGAGCTGAAAAGAGAAAAATTATATGCTTACATTTAGCTGGACTTAGAGGTTCTTTGTTACCTATTAGAGGCTTTGAAGAAATCATTAAAAAAAAGAAATCTTAAAGAAATGAAATACTAAAGAAACAGTGCTTCCTGAGGTGAAATGTGCCAATATAAAATGGTAAGACAACAAGCAAATGATTTAAAGAAATTCATCTGAACTGTCCTTGTCTCAGGCCATCTATTTCTGTTCCCTTTCAAGTTACCACACCGTGTTCCCATCTCAGCGTTTGGAATTAGATTTATGACTCTCTTGAATAGCTTTTAGTACCCTGGCATGATAATTATTTGACTCCATACTGCCTTTTGGATCTCAAACAAATCCTGATAAATTACCAGCACCTTCTCTTACATTTTCAGCCCTTCGGCTTGGTTTTGTCTTTGCCAGGTACCATCTAGCCAGATTGTAATGTGGTACACAACAAAGATAATTTTATTTTTGATTAACAAAGGGAAAGTCTTCTGTACCAGGAACAGTCATTCTTATGAAATAGTAGTTAGACATAGTCGTATGCAATCAATAATCAAAAGCATTCGGCTTTCCTACTGCCAAAAATATATTAGCATCATAGAAGAACATGTAAAGGTTTTAAGAACATTATTGTTTGGTGGGTTGACTAGAAATGTTGAAAATGGATCCCAAATTTAGCAATGGGGAACATATAGCGGCAAAATAACACTGACAGCTAACATTTACTAAGTGTTTTCTATGATCTCAACGATTCGTAAGTGATTTCTTTGTGCTACCTCAGGCTGACACTGTTTTTCACAGAAGAAATAAATAAGCACTGAGAAGTTAAATAACTCACAGAAGATTGCAAAGTTGGGACTCAGATCAAGCAATCAGATTCCAGGGCACAGGCTCTTGTCTCTTAGGCATATTTAAGAAGGAATGAGGCACAAGTGGAGCATACTTTGAAAATGCATGATTTTTTAAAACTTATTGACACATTCAAAATGTTTACAAATATTACATCTCCATAATAATCTTAGATAACACTCAGAGTTTAAAATGTTTTTTAAATTCTAAATAATGTAGTCAAGACTTCTCATCTTTTATCCATTAAGAATCTATAGAGATTATGCTGAAATATTTTGATTTGTATATGTTTATCACTTTGCTTCTAAAATCTGCATTTTTTTGTACTTTTAGAGTTCATAAGCTTTATTTAGCAAAAGTAAATGAGTTTATTGTATAAAATGAAAAAATATATTTATATACTCATTATAAATTTCTCATAAATTGAATTTTCAATATATTTCTGAGGACACTGAGTTAGGTGAGCCAAAGCAGAACATTTTAGAGCAAAAGAAAATGTACTTTTTGTAGTAAACTTGTCTACTTTTTAAAAATGCTTTTGAGTCATCTCTTTTGGAGACTGCCTTAGTCAGTTCAGACTTCTATTACAAATTGCCTCGACTGGGTTGTTTATAAGCAACAGAAATTTATTTCTCACAGTACTGAAGGCTGTAAGTCCAAGATCTGCATGCCAACATGGTTGAGTCCTGGCGAGAGCCCTCTTCTAGATTGTAGACTGCTGACTTCTTATGGTATTTTCACATGGCAGAAAGAGTGCTAGCTAGTTCTTTGGCCTCTGTTTCATAAGAGCACGAATCCTATTCATGAGTGTTTCACCCTTATGACTTAATTACCTCCCAAAGACCCCACCTCCAAATACCATGACATTGGAATTAGGGTTTAATCATATGAATTTTGGGGAGCACAAACATTCAGTCCATTGCAGAAAGGCTTTTTTTTATCACAAAGAAATGTCTTTTCTTGATTGCTGCACAATTGGAAGAATGCCATTGCTTTGATATGAACAGAAATGAAAAGTATATTTTCTATGACATGAAATGATAAATTGAAATAGATACATTTGTAATTTTAAATACAGAGCAAAATCAAATACCTACAGGAGCCAAGCAGGTATTATCAATGAGATAAAATTGGCCACATTATGGAGACTATAAAACAAATGTTGTATATAGAATGTACGTGATAGGATGTACATAAAGAGAGACTAAATATAAAATGCTCTGTCTCATTGATTCATGGTCAGACTGAATGCTTTCCAGCTTCATTAGCTGGATCCTGATAAAACTTCCACTTTCTAGGAAACTGCCATTTCTCAAGTTTATATATATGTATATATATATATATATAGTGTTAACTTCTAAATTTTTGTATGAACTCTTGCATGTCATATCATCATACAGAGTTCAAAGCACCATGCCGATACTTCTTGAAATAGTGCTTGTCAGTTCTTACAGTTGGGAAACAGTTGTATGACAACAATGGTTTTTTAACCACACTCACTATGTTTTTCTTTTTGTGTGTGTGTATGTGTGTGTGTTTGTATTGCAGAGAAGGCCAGCAATCGCCAGAACAATGGCAGAAGATGTATGGTAGATGCTCTGGGAATGAAGTCTACCACATTGTTTTGGAAGAGAGTACATTTTTTGCTGAATATGAAGGAAAGAGTTTTACATATGCTTCTTTCCATGCTCACAAAAAGTATGTTTCTGTTCCCAGAATGGAATAAAAATATCCATCAATCAATCAAGCATACCATTTAAACACAATTTTCTAAAATATAGCTCATATTAGTGCTCTTGAGTTTCAAGTATTTTGGAATTTTTTGCATGATTTTGCGCCATTTGAACTCTGGCCTCTGTATGGTCTCAACAAGTTTAGATTGTCAAGAGTAAATTATAATTTAGTAGGACTATGTAGTTTAGCATCTTTTAAATTCTCATTTTAAAATATCTTATTCCATTAGGAGTTCCACAAAAAAAGTGAAAATTAATCATCTTTACAGCTCTAAATTTTAAAGTATTGATTAAAAATTTAAACAAAGTAATAATATTTATAAAAACTATCCATGAAAACAAAATAATCTCTGATTGTGGCATTTGGTTTGTCTGGAGAAATAAGTTAAAAAATAAAGGATACTACCTTCCAGTTCAAACATGGAATATTATTTTTTCCTTTTTGAGAAAAAATTATTTACTTAAGAAATAAAAATTATATATATTGTAAAAATAATATGTTATCTGTACTAAAATGTATTAATATAATATAGTTCTGGGATCTATATCGTATATTCCACTATCTAATATGTAATGTTCAGGTGGTCCCTGACATATAATGCCTTGATCGATGATTTTTTTTTTTACTATACGATGGTATAAACTCAATACACATTCAGTAAAACCTATACTTTGATATCCATACAACCATTCTGTTTTCACTTTTAGTACAGTAGTCAATAAATTGCATTAGCTATTTAATACTGTTACAAAATAAACTTTGTGTTAAATGATTTTATCTAATTGTAGACAATGGAACTGTTCTGAGCATGTTAAGGTGGGTTAGGCTAAGCTATGTTGTTGATAGGTTAGGTATATTAAATGCATTTTTTACTTAATATTTTCAGCTTATGATGGGTTAATTGGGATGTAACTCCATCATAAGTAGAGGAATATCTGTGTTCTACTTTAATTTTAAACTTTATTTTATAACACATTAAGACATAATGAAGTAAAAATATTCAAGATAATTTGTGTTTGGGAAGAAACCCTATAAAAGTAGATAAGAATTTTTTTAAGTAGCCTGTTACATTCAAAGGTTGTTATTTCTTCTAATTAAACCATACACCTATTTAGGACTATTTAAAAATGTTTTTTCTAAAATTCCAAGTAAACCAAATGTGATAGAAATAGTATTAAAAGAAATTCAGGGGCTTTGGTTTCTCTCATGTGACCTTGGGTTTCTTTTTTCCTTTCAATCAACAGTTTTAAAACTTTTTTGACCAACGTAAGAAATATTGTGGGTATATATTTTGACCAAAGTAAATGTTTTGTAAAAATTTACAAAACAATATTACTCTTACTATATTGCATGCACCCTGATGTTTTCTATTCTCTTCCATTCTTTTTCAATAAAATATACATTTATACTTGTCATAATCAACTCAGTTGATTTTACAACACACTAAGAACATAGTTTCTTTTCATGTAAAAAAAATTAGTCTAATTTTCTTACATGTGTATACTTGAAAAAAGTCTAAATTTCTGAATTGCAATTCTTAAACTCTTTTATTTTCTTTTTTAAATTAAGGTTTGGTGTCTGTTTGATTGGTGTTAGGAGGGAGGATAATAAAAACATTTTGCTGAATCCAGGTCCTCGATACATTATGAATTCCACAGACATATGTTTTTATATTAATATTACCAAAGAAGAGAATTCAGCTTTTAAGAACCAAGACCAGCAGAGGAAAAGCAATGTGTCAGGGTCATTTTATCATGGACCTTCCAGACTACCTGTACACAGCATAATTGCCAGCATGGGTAAGTATAAACAAGTTTAAAAATGTTATTAGTTTATTTCTAAAATAAAAATGAATAATAAATGCACTTCAATTGTTATTAAAATTTCAAAGTCAATTTTCGAAATGCATGTGTGTTTTACAAATTAGGTATGATTAGGTATACAAAACAAAATTTCTAAGTTGTTAGGTTGATCAAAAAGTAAGATATTATAAAATGCTTCTGACAATTATTGTGTTTTTCTGATTACACATAAGCACCTTACACTTCTATATTTCTCTTGTAAGTTGTCTGTCCAGTTACCAACAGAGGCTATTTCAAATATTCTTCATTTTTCTCATAATTCTTTTTCTATCTCCATCTCATTCTCACCAGTGAGCTTGGCTTCTATGACACAGAAGAAAAGAAAAAAAATGGATCTAGACAAATAAGAGTTTCCTTAAAATTTTGCCACTAAACCACCAAAAACCTACAAAACTTTAGCTTCTGTCACAAGGAAAGTATGTCCTTTCTTTTAACTAATATTATACTAATACCTTCACTTATGCTATGGACCTGTCCTCTTTTTCCTCCTCAGAGACTTCACTCTTTAATTCATCCTTATTACCTAACTTTATTTTTCCCCAAAAATCACTGGCTTTTCTCTCTCTCTTTCTCTCTCTCCTTCTCTCTCCATATCTCTCTGCAGACATACACATGTATTTTTAAAACTCCTGCCATGACATTTTCACAGAAAAATTTCTCAAATGCATTGTCTTCAGTGGCAGGCTTGAAATCTTATTGTCCCCCCATGTCTCTGCCCAGTTCATCTGCAGTCTTATCACTGAAACTGTTTGGGCAAGATCACTACTCCTCTCTTTGTCACTCAGTCCACTCAGTCTGGTGAATATCTTCACAGCATATGACAATATAGACCATGTTAATCTTGAAACACTCTAGTGCCTTTTGTCTGTGTTGCGCACGTTCATTTTCTCTGTGTGGTCACATCTGCTCTCATGGATTCAATTGTCCATAAACTGATGATTCCTTTACCTAAATCATTAACTCAGACTTCTCTTCACTACAATATATTCAACTACCTACTGGTTATTTCTATTTGAGTATGTTGCAGGAAGAACTAATATAGCATATTCAAATTGAACTAATTTCTCCACCTTCATTCAACATCATTTCCATTTTTTTTCTTTTACTAAAAATTAGATGACACCATTATCCTCCAATTTGTAAAGTCACAATTCTGACTTTTCACCAGCCCTCTCTTCTCATTCCTAATTCTCCTAATTGCGTTCAATCTGATCAGTTAATAATCCCTAAAATCATTCAGTTCAGATTGTATAGCATAAGGACTGAGAAATGGTGATTAAAGTTAACAATGCAATGATCACTGTTTACCTTGGTAAGAGTTCTTGCAATGGAGTAGTGGTGAAGAATGTCAGATAGGAGTGAGTTTGGGAAATAATAGTAGAAGACAAATTAGGAACACTAGGTCTAAACAACTCCTTATAAATTTGCAAGCCAGATGTGGTGGCTCACACCTATAATTCTGGCACTCTTGGAGGCTGAGGTGGGAGCATCACTTGAGCTCAGGAGTTCAAGACCAGCCTGACCAAGAGCGAGATCCCATCTCTACTAAAAATAGAAAAATTAGCCGGGCACAGTGGCAGTGGTACATGCCTATAGTCTCAGCTAGTCAGGAGGGAGGCTGAGGCAGGAGGATCACTTGAGCCCAGAAGTTTGAGGTTGCAGTGAGCTATGACGCCACTAATGCACTCTAACTGGGGTGAAAAAGCGGGACTCTGTCTCAAAAAAAAATAAAAAGTTTGTGAAAAGGAACAAAGGAATGGCTTGATAACTGGTAGTAGAAGTAAAAGGGAGTGAGAAGGGCAAAGACATTGGGGATATATTAATAAATAAGAGAGTATAAAGAGAGATTGTGGTACTTAGGTAAGGAAATGAAAAGATACCTGTTGGTTAAAGGACACTGAAAAGGAAGTAGATTAATAGATTATAATTCCAGTGGGGATCAAGAGGGAGAGAGCTGGCAAGAGAGGAGGTACAGATAAGTGTCAGAGAGTGAGATGCCAGAAGTAGAGATTATGTACAGTCAGTAGTAATTACAAAATGTAGGGTGTGACCTTGAGAGAGAGTGTCTGCAGAATGGTAGGTGAGAAACCCATAATTAGAGGGAAGGACAAAGAACTGAGTCTGGAGTATTAGAAGGATCATCTACACATACAATGAAGCTACCAAGAATTAGGACAGACAGTGAGGGGAGACTAATAGTGATACAGGAACTAAACTATCCAGACATATTCAGTTACATAGATACAGGTACAGGGAATGTGGCGAGTTCAGTTTTGTCAGGAGTGTGTGATGGAGCAAAAATGTATCAAGGGAGCCAAGGATATATGCAAGAAAATAATTATAATGCTCAAAGTGGAATTTAAGATAGGTAAGAAGAGAAGAGACAACATCAAGGGAGTAAAGGAGACAATGATAAGTTTCTATTATCAATAGAATTGAAGTTACAGTGCGTAAAACCATAGCTAAAATTGAGAAATCAGTAGAAGTGACCTGAAAAATCAGGAAATAGTGGTGGTGAAAGGGTGAGTGTATGACATGAGTAAATACAGCACTGTGATTATTGGCTATACCAACATCTAAAAGATGACTATGGAAGGCTAAGAAAAGGTGAAAAACAATTTCTTCAGTGAATTCAATGAACTGAGAGGTCCGAGTGTGGGAAGGTTCAGCAGGCTGTATTTTGAAAACACTGGATGAGGCAAGAATCATGTTTATGGGTCGAATTATGTCTTCCAAGATTCATGAGTTGAAGTCCTGGCCCCCAGTGCCTCAGATTGTGACTTTATTTGAAGATAGGATTTTTCCAGTATGACTAGTGTACTTAAGAGAAAAGGAAATTTGGATACAGACATGCAATAGAAGGAAGGTGATGTAAAGAGACACGGGGAGAAGACAGCTGTCTACAAGCCAAGGAGCGAGGCCTGGAGCAGATCCTTCCCTCTCAGCCCTCAAAGGAAGCAACCCTGCCCACAGCTCAATTTTTGACCTTTAGCCTCCAGAACTGTGAGGCAATAAATTCCTGTTAAGACACCCAGTTTGTAGTATTTTCTTCCAGCAGCCCTAGCAAACGAACCCAAATAGTATTGAAGAAACTGACCAAAATCATTAAGAAATAAGTCGAATGATCAGGGTTTATGAACAATCAAAATAATGAAAGATAGTGGGTCATATAATAGGAAGACATAATACAAAGCTGGGATGTTTACAGAGGATGAAGGGAAAATGATCCGAAAGAGGCAGTGACACCGCTGAGGATATTGACCCACTTCTACAACGCAGCCACCTCTTTAGAGAGTTACAGGAAGACCTCGGGGAGGATTCAGCTTTTATTAGGGAAAGGAAGGCTTCAAAGAAGAGCTTGTTTCTGTAACTGTATTTTCAATCGTGTCTTCCCTGCTGAATTCTGACTTTCTCTTGATCATATCCCAGTGCTCAGCCTGGTTGGTGCCAGATATTAATGTTGGCGGAATAGTCGAGAAGTGATGAAAAGATGAATCCATGTATATAAGGCTCTTTCAAGAAGTTTGCCTGTGTTAGGCAGAAAAATGATAAAGAAGTAGTTGGAGGTGATGTAGAGTCAAATATATTGGGGAGAAGGTGATGAAAAGATCACAATCCCTTAGGACATAGAAGGGAACATGATCCACAGCACAAGAATAAGGATTAGTTTTACATAAAGGGAGGTATGTCTGTTTCCTTGTAAACAGAAATGAGGGAAGAAATGTTTGATGAAGCTCTCACGTGTTTGAACAGGGATTTGAAAGGGTTTTTCTATGACAACTTCTCTTTTCTCTCTGAATAGATAACATGGTCAAGTGCAGAGAGTAAAGGTAGTAAATACCAATTTGTGTTCACAACATCAGGATGCAAATCATATCATATGGCTTTCCCTTATTTTTTATAAATCAAATTTATAAAATTTAAATAAATCAAATCTACTCACTTGCTTAACAGTTTAAACTTTCTACCTCTAGGAACCCTTCTTCCCCCCCAAACATGGACTGGATTATACATTAATCCTGTGTTTATGATGCTAAAATTAGGAAAGAGGGAATGCATCGGCAGTGTCTGATGGCTACCTTCATTACTTTTGCTCAGATATTGGAACTGCTGAGTGCTGGTCCCCACATCTTTTTCTTAGGCAGAGCTGTTTCAAACAGACTCATGAATGTCCCTTCATAGAATACTCTGTGAAGCCTACAGAATATGTCTACAGGCTACCATCCTCTCTCACAAGACACACAGCATGTATATGAAGAGGTACCTGCTTCTGAAACTTAACCCTCAAATTTATTCTGACTGTGAGGAATACCGACATATTCTCACCAGTCTTGTCTCTACCAACTCTCACACTCAGAAGCATTCTCCTTAAATCCTTTCCTTGGAGAAGACTTTTAATTCCCCTGAAAAGGTCTTTAGACATCAGTTCCTGACCTCTTTTTATGATACAAGAAAAAGCATGCTAAAATCCATTAGCCTTTCTCCCCCTTAAAAAGTGATGCTGTTATGAGGAAGAAGGTTGTAAAGTTAGAGGTTTGAGGGAAGTAAAATTTTAAATACAATCATTGCCCCACATACTGACGTTTTAGTCAAAAATGAATGGTATAGATGATGGTGGTTCCGTAAGATTATAATTTTTTACTGTACTTTTTCTATGTTTAGATATGTTTAGATACACAAATACTTACAATTGTGTTACAGTTGCCTATAGTATTCAGTACAGGAATGTGCTGTAAAAGTTTGTAGTCTTGGAGCAGTAGATTACGTCATGTAGCCTAGATGTGTAGCAGGATATACCATCCAGGTCTGTGTAAGTGCACTCTGTGATCTTTGCACAATGATGAAATCCCCTAATGATGCATTTCTCAGAATGTGTCCCCCTTGTTAAGCAATGCATGACTCTAGTTCCTATAAAGAATGGGACAAAGTGAAGACTAAGGACTTTTAGAAGTCCTTTTAGGATGACCAGGTGTCATTGAATGTATAAGTGAAGTAACTGATCATGAAATATGATGGCATTCATTGGGTAGGTTGTATTATTTTCTCTAGAAGGGGAGATACAATAATTTTTCATAAAATTATGTTTCAATTAATTTTTAAATTCCAATAAAAATCACACAGGTAATTGTTTCTTCTGCTTACTATCCCTTGAATAAGCCGAGTGTTCAATAGCTTTAAGTTGTTTGTGTTTGCTGTTCTTACTCTCTCTGGGTACTCCCATGTCTTTGTGTGAGCCTTACTGTCTTTCAGGTCAAAAACCGAATGTCACAATTTCACAATGGCCTTCTTTCCCACCTAATAAAAAGTCCATTCCTCCCCCGGCCCTCCAATCCTATCATTTTTTTATCCCATCATTCTGCTTTTTTTTTCCTGCATGCTATTTATCATTATCTAAAATTACTTTATTCATTTATTTATCAACCCTCGGTTATTTTAAAGATAAAATCCATATGTGTACAAACTTTGTTTTTCTTCTTCCCTACATGGCTCAAGTGCCTAGACTAAGTACTCCCATATGTGGCACTCAATAAATATTCATTTAATAAAAGAATAAATACAAAATTCTGATATAAAAATCAATAAAAAAGTAGCTCAATAGAAAAGTGGGGAAAGACATAATGAGGAATTTACAAAATAGAAATGGTCAACAAAAAATTTAAATTTTAAAGAAATATAACTTGAAATGACAAGGTATACTTTTTTACTTTAAGTGTCCATGTACTTCAGTATTTCACAAATCTTATGGTTTGTGCTGTACAGAAACTCTCCGCAAATACACTTTTGTACAAATACAGAATTTCTTATCCAGGAAAATGCCCATATGAAAAAGAAATAATTAGCTTACAGAACTAAAGGCTAAAATATGTATGTATGTTTCCTTGTTATGCTGATTGTATTTCATTTAACTTTCATCATTAAATGATCAATATGTCTTATAGTTAGCAAATTCCTTGATGGATTTTCATATTTCATTGTTTTAGGTACTGTGGCTATAGATTTGCAAGATACAAGCTGTAGATCAGCAAGTGGCCCTACCCTGACTCTTCCTACAGAAGGAAGCAAAGAAATAAGAAGACCTAGCATTGCTCCTGTTTTAGAGGTTGCAGATACATCATCAATTCAAACATGCGATCTTTTAAGTGATCAATCAGAAGATGAAACTACACCAGATGAAGAAATTTCCTCAAACTTAGAGTATGTTCATTTCCTCTAAAAAGGTGTAAGATTACTGGGTTTTTTGCTACTGCTACTATCCTTAAATAGTGTCTTTAGGTACTTTACCAATAGGTAAAGAGTAATGTTCTTACCTTCCTGACATCTTAGAATTATTCACACATATTTCTACCAAACAGAAGTATCTCTCTTGACTACAGAGGATTTAAGCCTTCAAGTTTCTGGCTTCAATGTATATTAGGTTATTAAGTATGAAATGTTCGATTTCCTTAAGTACTAAGTTTGACAGTTGATATCGCTAACATTTCACTTTGACACTTCTTGTTTTATTTTAATTGGGAAGGTGCATCCTCAGTCTTGCAAATGCACATTTTGGCTTGTAATTATCTTTCAAATTTTTTTAGAGCAATTTTTATGAAACCATAGGTACATCAAAAGAATTGGTGTTATTTTCAAATATGAGTTCCGTCATGAAACCAATGCATTGCAGACAGCTCCAACTATCAACAAAGTGTTTGGGAAGAATGTGGCTAATGAACACATAGTACGCTGATGGTTTGAGAAGTTCCATTCTGGTGATTTTAATCTTAAAAATGAGCCATCTGGGTGACCTAAGACCAAGGTGAATAATGATGGGCTGAAAGCTGTAGTGGAAGCTAATCCATCTCAACCTGTGAGTGACTTAGCAGCAAGGTTGGATGTTACTATTGCATCAGTATTGGACCATTTGAAACAAATGAGCAAGGTAAAGAAGCTGGATAGATGTGTACTGCATGAATTAAATGAGCATTGGAAGAGAAATAGTATTGAAGCTTGACCTTTTTTGCTGTCATGATATTAAAGGCAAACCATTTCTACACTGTATTGTTAAATGTGATGAAAAAATGGATTCT
This sequence comes from Lepilemur ruficaudatus, assembly GCA_963574885.1. NCBI lineage: Eukaryota > Metazoa > Chordata > Mammalia > Primates > Lepilemuridae > Lepilemur > Lepilemur ruficaudatus. The sequence goes on along the minus strand of CAUYRT010052526.1, from coordinate 24,531 downwards.
TGTTGACAATCACAAGCATTCAGCACAATGGTTGGATAAAGATGAAGTACCGAAACCGTCCAAAACCAAATATTCATCTAAAAAAAGCTAATGGCTTCTGTTTGGTGGTCCAGTGCTGGTATTATCTACTATTGCTTTGGGAAACCTGATCAATCGATTACGGTGGATGTCTACTGCAACCAATTGGGCAAAATCATGAGGATGCTTGTGATGAAGAAGCAGCCGAGATTGGTCAGTAGCAACAGGCCAATCCTCTTGCAATACCACATGTCGCAAAAAACAACACTGCTCAAGCTATAGAAGCTGCACTTGGAAACTCTCTGTCATCCACCTTATTCACCAGACCTTACACCAAATGACTACAACTTTTTCCAGACTTTGGACCACTTCTTGCAGGGACAAATATTCAATTCTCAACAAACTGTGGAAAACGCCTTTCACAATTTCATCACCACTCACTCTCCAGGCTTATTTGCTACTGGCATCAGCAAGCTACCATTAAGATGGCAAAACTGTGTCGATAGTTTAGGCACATACTTTGATTAATTGTATGCTTCTTGTTTGAGACATAATAAACTACACTTTTGATTCAAAATCAGACATTTCATATTTAATAACCTCATATTTTTCAACCTCATTTTTCTCTACATTGTCTTTTATCCTTAAAAAAAGAAAAATATATAAGACAACATTCCCAGGACATAAACTTCATTTTTGTAATTCTATGCTTTTGTGTTATATTGTACTTTCTACTTTTAATTTCTTTTATTCCACATCCACATTGAAGTTCAATCAATTATCCAAGGACATGTAAAGGCAGTCTCCTCCATTAAGCTTTCCTTGCTTACCTCAACTTTTACAGTCTTTTTCAGACAGTGTGCATCAATAACACTGTAAATGCATGAAAAAAAGAAGTACTGTCTCCTTAATCTATATAGTACTAGTCATATTTTAGCCTACAGTAGAGTTTGTTTACATGTCTTGTTCCACATATTAAATTGCCATGTTTTGAGGAAAGCACAGCAGTCCACAGCCTTGACTATGCAGTCTGAAAACTTGCTTCTCCATGCCCATTCCACCTTATACTGGTTGTGGGCAAGTGACTTTGACTAAACAATCTGGTCTATAATTTCTTTACCTGTAAACTGGGTGTAATTAGTACTGCATAACATTATATGATGATTAATTGAGATAATGGACAAAAAATGTTCATATGAAACAATATTTTGTGCAGAGTAAGTGTTTGATTAGTATTAATTATTTTTACTAGTAGTACTGGTAGTAGTGGCATTGGTAACATCATTTCCTAACATTTCTACCAATATCTTTTATGTATGTTCAATTAATGTTGAATTGAACTAAAATAAACAGAAATATCACTGAAGCTTGGAAAGATCCTCTTTTTTAAAATTTCTCACTTTTTTTTTCATTTATTATAAGAAACTTTGATGTACCTTCAGAATAAAATTCATTCTCCAGGAAAGTAGTGGTCTGTGCACTCAAATATATTTGGAATCCAGGATGGGAACAGGAAGAAGTTTGGCAACCAGTATCTTTCCAGGAAACAGTGGTTTATGGTGTGATTGAAATTCTTTCTTTAGACTTCTTAAAAAACTGAGAAGTAGAAATTTTTATTTCTAGAAAAATGAAAGTGATGTTAAATTGTGGAGATTATCAACTTCTAAACTTACAAAACTTTCCCCTCTAATTTTATCTGTATTTTACCTCTCAGCCAATGATGTCTATAAAACAGTTTCAACTAGGTATGAAATGTCATGATTCAGCAGGTAAATTTATTAAAAATCGAGGGCTTTCCTTTGGATAAAGGAATATTCTTTTCTCTAGATTTTCCTTTATTTCCTAATTATTATTTATGCCATTACTTTTTAAAAGTTCCATTTTGAAAGTCAGTATAGCCAAAATGTGTAGGTGGCTATTTTTCAAAAGTCAGCAAACAAACTGAATGTCTTTGATAATGCTTTAAGCATGATTTCAACAAAGCAACAAATTTCTCTGTTTTTAACTAATTAACTCAGTCATTTGCTTCCTTTTGGTTATGCCTTTATGACTAACAAATATTGATAGAGTGAATCATAACAATACGTTCACTTTAAATGCATTTTGTAAAAATTAACATTAATATTTGTTAAAAAATATATCCAAATCTTCTAAGCTGAGGGTTAGCGAGCTTTTCCTAGAAAGGAACAACTAGTAAATATTCTATGCTTTCTGATTCCTGTTGCAACTATTCCACTCTGGTTTTGAAGCACAAAAGCACTCAAACACAATACATAAATGAATGCATATGGCTGTATTCCAATAAAGCTTTATTATGGATTCTGAAATTTGCACTTTGTATGATTTTCACTTGACATGAAATATTCTTTGACTTTTTTCAACCGTTTAAAAATATAAAAACAATGCATAACTTACAAAACCATGTGGTGGGCCAGATTTTATCTCTGGACTATAATTTACCTACCTCTATTCTAAACTATCTCATTATCAAAATATAATTGCAACACAGAGTTACTGATTCTAACTTTATCAAAGCAGAGGAACATGGCCGTAACTTAATTTCCCCAATTTGCATGCCTTATCCAAGGGTAATATTTTATATTATCTTGCAGGTATGCTAAAGGCTACCCACCTTACTCTCCATATATAGGAAGTTCACCCACTTTTTGTCATCTCCTTCATGAAAAAGTGCCATTTTGCTGCTTAAGATTAGACAAGGTAAGCACACTTTACTCTTGTTCTCTCCAAAAATAAAACTACAGCATTTTACAATTACATATATTTAAATACTTTGTACAGCATTTTTACTAAAATATATTTAATGGGTATTGTCTTTTCAAATGTGAATTTAATTACATAAAGTGGTAAATTTTACTTTCTTTTACCTGCACTAAAGGTTACCCAAATGCTTTTCTCTTCTACTAAATTAATCAAATGGCTTAGCCAATCATGTTTTTAAAGAGGAAAAAAGAGTTACCCGAATCTCCACCCTATGAACTTATAACATCCAAAATCTCCCCAAATCATTTTAGCCAAATGTGCATTATTTATTCTACCATTATTGCTTCAAATCTCAATATGGAATCCCACGACATGACGAGATGAGTTAGTCCATACGTTAGACACAAAGATTTGCTATGACTAGACTGGAAGCTCAGTATCTTGCCTAATGTCGCCTTTCTCAAAGTTTTTACTGTAGTTCTTGGTTCCTGCCTGGATGTTCCAGAGAAGCTGTCCAAAAGAGGAAATTTCCAATAATGCTAGGATTTTATCTTTTTCATAATATAGACATTGGGCTTGACCTGTATGTGTTTACTCTCCTGAAGAATAAGAAAATAGATAAAAAGAAGAACCTTACACTCCGCCTAGAGATTAAAATGTGCCATTAATTCTAGCTAGGGATTTCTTCTTTTACTCTAAACTTTGAAGTTAGAGTTAAAATCCCAGCTCTCCACTTAAAATCTATACAACTTGGCAACTAACTTCACCAATCAATTGCAGTTTCCTCATCTGTAAAGTAGATATAATTTTAATATGAACCTCATAGTGATCTTAGAAGGCTTATGTAAATTGGTACATGTTTAATAAAATTCAAGAAAAACTAAGTGCTTTATATATTTTGTTAATATTCTTGCTATTATTTTTTCATATGATAAACATTATAAATTTTGCCTCTTGCCATCATTCTTGAGAAAGAAGATTAACAGAAATATTAGAAAATTCCTACGTTTATCTCCCTAAATTTGCTTTGCGAATCTTTGCCATTGCTCCTAAATATTTATCTAGGCCCATCGAGATGGACAATTACATCTCTCAAGGCCTTATTATTTTGCAGTCCTTATTTTACTCTAATATTGTGAAGCATTTTATATTTCTGGCCTGCTCTGTATCTTCAGTAACATTAATAAATCCTAAATTTTAGGACCCTTCACTTGCATTGACCCCTTCCAAGATTAATTTTTGCTATGACTAATTTTTATTTGTAGTATTTTTATTGTTTTCCTTTAAAAGGATTCCTAAAATAACATATGCTTCAGGCACCATAAAACCTGGATTCACTTCTGGTTACATTTACTTCTTTTAATAACCAATTAAAGAAGGAAAGAAACATTAGGCGATATTAGGAGACCAAAGAATAGAAATGATCTATCTCCAAGCAGGGAATCCAGTTCAATGGAAAGGCTAAGCTTTTAGAGATCAGGATTGGTGGAGGAGCAATGGAGGATCTTTTAAATGTCAAAATTATTAATTATCTCTTTATCATATTAAGAAAGCAAAGTTTCTGCTCTTTGCTGATTGACTGGTGATATCTGGGATTATTGGTTATTTAGGTAGCGTAAGGCTGGTAGGAGGTGGTCTGCTGTATAAATGAGTGCCCTCTTCGGGATTAAGGGATGGGATTATGCAGTTTCCCCTACGTTGTGAAATGTGTGAGTTGGGATCATGTTGTCCAATTATTCTGTACCGGCATCAGCAAGCTAGTGTCCTGGTCAAGGTTTATCCACGCTAAATTCTCTGTTCTCCTCTTGCTTTTTCCTTACTAGTTGAGCTACTTCTAAGCCCCCTTAGGGAAAGTTATCTTGTTTTTCTTTTATATATCCCATAGATATTAAAGTTCTTAATGATCCAAACATTAGCTCATCACTATTCTCCTTCCTTGACGTGACTTCTTTCTGAGTGGCCGTATTTCTTCATATGGTTTCATGGATTCTGAGCATATAAATCAATAATTCTCCAAGCACCTTTCCAATGAAGACTTGTTGTCCTCATTCTTTACCATTTCCTTTGTTTTCCTTTCTTTCCTATTCGTTAGACCTTCCTTCTGGATTCATTTTCCTACTTCCTATATTACAACCTTTAGAAATTTTGTTACATATATTCTGCTGGTGACAAATTCTGTTATGCTTTTCCTTGAAATGTCCTTATTTTCCCCTCATTCTTGAAAGACAGTTTTGCTTGATGTCCAATTCTAGGCTATTAGGGGTTTTTTTAAGGTTTTTTTTTTCTTTGTTTCATCACTATAAGGACTTAATTTACTGCCTCTGTGCTCCAAGTTACTGTTGAAAAATCGGCCATCATTCTAATTGCTGTTCTTGTGGGTCGTCTCTCTCTTTTGTTTATTCTTTCTTCTTGAGAACTTCTCATTGTCTTGGTTGTTCTGCACTTTCATTATGATGTGTACGACTGTTCATTTTTCTTTATTTATTTGAATTGGGATTCACTGAGTTTCCTGAACTGGAGGATTTGGGTTTTTCGTCACTTTTCAAAAATTCTCAGTCAACATTTACTTCAATAAGCCTTCTTTCTGATTGTTTCTTATCTTTTTTTCAGGTATTCTGGTTAAATATATATTTGATATTCTCACACTATCTTCGAAGTCTTAAGTTTTTCATGCTAGGTTCTGTTCCTTTTCTTCTCTGCCTTTCATTTTGGGTAATATCTTCAATTCTGTCCTGTAGTTGGTTCCCTCAACTGTATCTTATGTGTGATTTAAATAATCTTTTGAGTTATACTGTTTAGTTCTAGAAGATATAGAAACAATATAGATAGTACTTTTAACATATACTTGCTAGATGTTATTTTATATAACCTCTTTTCTTTGCTCCTACTTTAAATACTTTCTTTTATGTCTTTAAATGTATTAAACATGGTCATCTTATGTTCCGAATCTAACAACAGCAAAATCTATAGTCCTTGTAGGTCTAACTATCTTGTTATGATTGTTTCTGTTTACTCATGGTGCCTTGTTCCTGCCTGTATTTTGTAATTTTTTATTAAGGAATAATGGCAAAGAATATTCCAGGGATGATGAATATTCCAGAGAATTAGCTAATCTTAGACCAAATAAATAAATTAAAAATATCCACAGAGAGACATAAAGGTAAAAGAGCAGAACATCAAAGCAGTTCTCCATGCAGATAATTAAACTTAAAATAATCTTGGGTTACTAATGCTAACTACAGAAAATTCTAGACCCCAGGAAACAGCAAAATACTTTCAGGCTAACAATTAGCTGTAGTAATGTTTTGTTCTTGTTTCTGTTGTTGTTTTTATTATTTTAGTTTTGAATATTTACACTATTATCTTGTCAGGTCAGCTATGCATTTAGACAGGGTTTTTCCTTTACTGTTTTGTTTTAATTCATCACTTTATGTATTCAATACTGGGACCATTCCTGAGGCTATCTTATTATAAGATAAGATAATATTATCTTTAGGCGGGTAAGCACCATCCTGACTTCTAGCAGCATAGTTTTGTTTTTGTATTTCATATTAATGGAATTATATATTATATACTCTTGTGTCTGGCTTCTTTGGTACATTATGTTTGTTACTTTTACCCATTTTGTTGCAAGTAGTCATGAAGCATTTGCTTTCATTACTATATAGCATCTCATTATGTGAATATGCCACAATTGAGATATTCATTCTAGTGTTGATGAAGCTACCCTAGCATTTGAGTAGCTTCCTACCTTTCTCTAGTTAGTGTTAGTATAGACTTACAGGAGTACATGTCTTTTGGTGAACATACGTAAGCATTTCTGTTGGGTTTATACCTCAGAGTGCAATTGTAGGTCCTAGGGTATGGTAAGCCTCAGAACTGCCAGTCTTTCAAAGGGTTTATACCGTTTTACATTCATATCAACAAAAGCATTAAGTTGTTCTACATCTATGCCAACACTTGGTATCTTTTTATTTCATTTTAGCCATTCTGGAGAACATGTAGTGGTATGGCATTGTGGGTTTAATTTACGTATCTGATGATTAATGAAGTAGAGCAACTTAACATATTTATTGGCCATTTGGAAATCTTTCTTTGAAAATGTTCATCTTTTATTTTTCTGCTGGTTTTTTGCTTACTGATTCTAGGAATCCTTTGTTGGATATGTATATTGTTGGATTGTTGTAATGTATCTTTAACTCTGTCAGCTGCCTTCTCATTCATGTCTTTTGATGAATTAAAAAGTTCTTAGTTTTAATATGATCTAATTAAATTTTTCCCCTTGTATGATAAAAAAAATATATATTATCCTTAGGGTGGAAAGCCTAGTAAGTGCTCATGGCGCAAGTGGAGAAAGATTTCTCACACAAAGATTGAGATATAGAAGTAAAAAATGTTTATTTTATCTTCTCAGAAGCATAGAGAGAATGAGAGAGTGAAAGAGAGAAGGAAAAGAGGGTGAGGAGAAAAGAGAACAGGGAGATGGCTTGGCATCCCAAAGAAAGAGAAGGGATGCAAAAGTGAGGCCAGATGGCTCGCTGATTTTAAGGGAGACTAAGAGGGAAAAAAAATAATGATGGCTGTAAATTGATAACAAAAGCAGCAGCACGTAGATAACAAAAACTGCAAGGAGGTCAAAGTGCAAGAGTTGGCTCTCCTGCCTTTTCTGCAAGAAGGGATTATCGCAGGAGATGTGACTCTGTCTGGAGGTATGATTGATGCTTAGAATTTGTTTTTCTGCCACTTACCCAGGAACTCTGTAAAAGCAGATGCTCAAAAAACAATTTTGAAAGAGGGAGATTTCCATCTCTTTTTCATCCATTCAACTTTCTTCAGAAGTTGTGCAAAACAGATCTCCTGCAGGGTGTCTGTTAAGTAAGAGAACTCATAGGATTGATTTTTAACTGTTACTGGGGAATTTGGGGGATTAGGTATTTTCCTAGTACTTTTGCAAGACTGCTCCTTTCAATTATAATATTATGTATAGATGAAAGTCAGAGACAGATAATTTTTAAAAATAGATACCAAATGTCATCTAGCAGCAAGTTTTAGTTTACAATAGAGCACACACACACATACATTGCTGCCTCTTTCAATACCAAGCTGTTTAGCCACAATTCATTTGCCTTGTCCACATACCCTTTTATTTTCTGGTGCAGGTTGGAGAACTGGGCACAGAAAAATGTTAACTATTTTAAAATTTTTTAGAAAATTAGAATTTACTTGGTTCAATTAAATTTACATTTCCCTATATCCTAAGTTTTTTCATCAAATTTTAGTGGAGTATAAAAATGGCATTTCTTTGTATAATTTTTCTTCCCTAGAGTTGCCAGCATAACTACTATGAGGACGCAAAAGCCTATGGATTCAAAAATAAACTAATTATAGTTGCAGCTGAAACAGCTGGAAATGGACTGTATAATTTTATTGTTCCTCTCAGGGCATATTATAGACCAAAGAAAGAACTTAATCCCATAGTACTACTATTGGATAACCCGTAAGTATATTTTAAAATACACAAACAAGATAAACAGTTTTTAATATTATGTTATGTACATCAAAAATAATTAATTTGCTGGTAGTATTTTAAATCAGATACATTATGGTACATGATTCATTGGGAGATGTATTCTGTGCTATGATTCAAAAAAATCATTCAATATGGTTATATTTCACAAATATCACTTAAAACATCACTGGAATATTCTGTGAATTTTTTTAAAACTCTGTTGCAAGTGGTCATATACTCACAATTCCACAGGAAACAGGCCACTGAAATAATTACTGCAATTTGCCTTAAATTAATCAACTAGTCTGAAAAATATCTGCCAAAACTTGGTAATTTTGTTATCTTTCTAAAGAACCATTAATTATCGGAGAAGCATTTACTGATCCATTTTTAGGTTATACCATGAAGCATCATAAATTATTATGATTGTACTGCTGTTAAAACATACATTCTATAATATAACGTGAGTAATGCTTTACCATGTGCATTTATTTTGAAAATACTGGATTGGTTTACTTTTGCTAAATAAGACTACTTAAGCATTTCAAAATTCTTATGCATATATAAATACAGGTTACTTAATGCAAGGGTCAAAGCCATTTTATTCTAAAATTATGATATTCCTCTCAGTGAATGAAAATTAGTAGCAGATGGTCCTTAGATTAATACCATATTTCAGGATTGTCTCACTCCCCTCATCCATTCCAATGTGATGCAAATTTCAGGATGAAGTAAATGAGGCCAAATTATACTGCCTTGCCTCTGCCTTTCAAATTTATCAAAAGAAGTTTCTCAAAACAGAGATAGTTCCCCAATATATTATAACTTTATGATATTGTTTTTTCTGTGAATATACCAATACCAAAATACTCATTGATGCATCTCTGTTAGCATCATCATCATAGAGATAATCAACACTAAAAATTGGAGAATTTTCAAGTATGATAACTCAATGACTTTTTCCGTACCTATTTGGCATCTAAGGAAAGGTCAGGCATATTTAGGGTAAGTGTAGAACAGAAACTTGGACTCAATGCCATAAGAAATAAAAGCTTACTAAAATAAATGTTAGGACAATAAAAGTTTGGATGCAGGATGGCTATGACAATAGAGTGGTTGGAAATCACCTCCAAGATCTTTTGAACATAGCCTTCATTCTGAAGCTTCTCTGGCAGGAAGCTCCACAGAACTGGCTGAGCTGCCACATCAGAGATGCTCAACTATGTGAATTCAAATGTGTGAGCTTCTGGCTCTTTTTGCTTATGGTGTGTCTACTCCCCTCAAGATAGAGCTTAAAGACAGGGGCATTTACAAACTGATTGCCTTAGAATAACCCCGTCTTGCCTGGCTTGGATCAAAATGGATCACCAGGTTATAAAGAGGAAGACATTAAGAAGCTTGAGAAAGAAGTGGAACTGTATTAGCATCCCTCTGGTAGGGCTAAAGACAAAACTGTCTTTTCCCTTTCTTTACATTATTTCAAGATAAAATTTATTGTCCTGATGTGTAAACTTCCCCCAAAAAAACTCCACTCCCCATAATTGAGAGTGGAATTTACCCTATGGACAGAGATGGACTCCTCTTTTTCAGTTTCCAATCTTGCTAAGTAATCTCATCTCGGAATTACTAATTCCTCCTTTTCACCTGATTATCCTATCAGGCAAGTGGCAGTCACTCAAGAGCCCTTTACTTGCATAGTTTATGTATTTCAGTGTAACTGTAAACAAATCAGTCCTTTTCTGTTTGGTTTTGAATAAACTAGTTACCAAAATGTCTGATTACTGAATGAATGGTTGATGTGTGTATTAGCATAAAATCAAGTGGTTGTACAGTCCTGATTCCTGAATTTGATCAATCACAGAATAATCTAAAGACTCTACTTATCTTTATTAGTGATAAATGGTCAGTATTTCTGTAAAAATATAAATATGTCTTTTATCATAGAATATTTTATCTGAGCAAGACCATGAAGATCATTCAATAAAAAAATATTCTTTACTTCCAACATCTGTTCATAATTATAACTGTTGAGCATTTACTACATGTCAGTTATCATACTACACAACTTATTTACATTTTATTCCCATAAGAAACATATTTATATTGCATAGTGATGATTTAGCCTCAGAGAGATATATCAAGCAGTTTAAAATCTCAAAGCTTACAAATTACAATGTAAACATTTAAGTAAACTGAAGGCTGTGCAACTTGTGTACACTACTGTTTCTTATTTTACAGATGATGTAAAAAAGACCCAAAGAAGGTAAATGACCTTTTCCAAGGTCAATTCTTAGATTAGAACTTTCTGTTTAAGTCCTAGTTCATTGTTCTTTCAACTATATGATGTTACCTAGTTTACAGGCTTTTGATATATGAAAAAAAATTGTTTGTCAGTTCTTTTTAAGACAAGTATATTTTAACTTCAGATTATTTTTGCATTAAAAATTCCCTTTGCCTTCCTAATGGTTTACATTTTGGAATCCAGCTATTCACATGATATTGTTGTTAGATAATTCTTGTAGGGTCTGACTTTATTTCAAAGTATTAGGTTGAAAGTGCATGTTGTTAAATCTGTTAGCTTCCTGTGTACTTCCCGAAAGTGGTGTCTAACATTTTTATTTGTTTTGTTCTGTTCTTTTGGTTAAGAATGAGGAAATAAAAACTAAACACCATTAAATAATGTTCCAGGAAGTTTTATGCAATCTTTTTTTTTCTTTTTAAACAATAAGATGCCTGTTGCTCTGAAATAGCAAGTATTTTGCAATCTATCCTGTGATATTACAAAGTAATATGATGTTTTCTTCTTTAAACTATTTCCATGTTATGAGAATGTGTACAATGATGATTATATACACCTCTACAGTTATTAGTTTTGGGGGATTTGACTTTATTTTAAATTCACATAAGCATTGCTGAAAATAATATTCAGTACATGGCTATTTAAAAAATTTAGTTGAAAGACCAATTTATTCAATATAACAGAAATAAATAATAACAGATGTCATAAGTATGGAATTCTAAAATATAATTTAAATTTAAAATGTTCACACATATAATATGCCAAAATAAGTGTTCACAATGTTTCCAAATAGAAAGCCTTTTAGATCTCATACAGTAATTAAATGAAAGTCATATTGAAAAACATCTTTCACTTGGTACTGGTTCATTAGAGCTGGTGTCAATTCTGATTGGTTGGCCATCTGTTGTGTTTGGTCTGTTGTGCCATACTGTTTTTAAATATTTTGATTACCACTCCAACCTTAAAGGTTATCTAGTCATTTTATAACAGCATTTCATATAAGAGATAGAAAAGCAAGTCAAAAGCTGTAATACATTACCCAAAGCTACACAAAGATGAGGATGAAGTGCAAGATCCAGACTTATGCTCTTAATTTTTTTCAAAAGTCTTGTTTACACTATCCATTTATTAAATCAAACTTCTTTTCACATATGGTGTCAAGTAAACTTCAGTTTATTTTAAAGGTAGTGATAAAATGCCTGATATGTCAATGTTTTTATTATAAAAAATATTTAAACTTTGGACTCATACAAATCTGAGATAAGATCAAAGCTTACCCTCTTGGTAAGCCTGTTACATGCTATTAATATTAAATCTCTTTAAGTCTCACTCTTCTGATATGTAAGATGTTTAAAACATTTATCTCAAGTTATTATGAGACTATGTACTATAATGTATATAAAGCACTAGTGCAATATCTGATTCATAAAAGGCAGACAGGAAATGTCAGTTCCTCTTTTGTCAGTCACAAAAATATCATTGTCTCTATTTGAATTGATGGGTGGATTTGTGTGAAAACCCAATTAATAAAAAAAGAACATTTATTTTAAGTAGTTTAAATTAATTATATTTTTAGCAAGAAATAAACTCCTTAAAAGTGAAATTATGAAATATTAACAAAATAAACTGCTCATATAGGCATACTACTCTCATTTCTTGAACTTGAAATAAAGAAATTAAATTTATTATGGTTATTAGTTAAATGAGAAAAAAGTAATGGTCTCAAATTTTAAAAATCCATACAAATTTATAAACCCTTTTTGCTTCCACAAAATCATTAACTGTTTAATATTTGCATATAATGGCCATTTTTATTATGAGAGTTTCTCTAAGGATATGAGGTTTTAGGCTCGCAAGTAGTCATCTTTTTTAGTAAAATTATAGTTAGGACTCATTAATGAATGTGCTCCTTTTTCTTCTGTTTACTAACATTAGTTACTTTTTGTGTTTGTTGAATTTTTATTTTGTTACTAGTTAGTTTCAGCCTGTGTTGTTTTGTTTTGTTTTGGTCTATGCATATTTATTCCACCCTAGATCTATTTTTTTGTCATATTTGTCTTTCTCATTGATTTGAAATACTTCTTTATATATTAAGCAACTCTGATCTATAAATTTTATGTAAGTAACAATTTTGACATTTATTTCTTATATGTTAAAATATTTGTGATGAGCTGTATAGTTAAACCTGTCAATTATTTTCACCACTTTTCCTTAATGTAATTTAACATAGATAGGGCTTCTCTATTTAGCAGTCAGATAAAAAAATCATACATTTTATTCTATTGTATTAATGGGGTTTTTTTAAATCTAACTCTTCATCTATATTTTGGGATGTAATGTAAGGAAGTCACATCTAGTTTTATGAATGTTTTATGTTTTTTAATCTTTTTCAATAATAGTGCATCTTAGTGTAAAGGTTTGTTTGCCAATTAACTTTCTCCCAATGACTAAAAAGAGCCTATGATATCATTTGTGTTACTCAATTACTAAGCAGGTCAGTGCCATGAACACTGCTGCCAATGTTAAATGAGCTGGCATGATACATGAACACGCACAATTGGTTTATTCTTTACACTTCAGTTTTCCTTTTAAACATTTCTCAATAGGAGTAGTGTTATTTTATTATACTTATTTTTATTTTATTATACTTATTATATTATATTTTAATATTTATTTTATTTTGTATAATTTGTTATACAAAATTAAATTTAGCAAAGAATATGTCATAGTAGACCACTTATCTTAGCTATTTTTCATCAGGATTATATATTTACCAGGGTTCAGGGGATTTACCTTGTAATATAGCTGAATTCATGTAAGGATGAACCATGCTATCACAATACAAATGCTAAAGCAGTTCCTATGGATTTGGAAGATTGCTAACCCATTGTAAGTACGTTATCTGTGGCAGAATTGCATGTGACTAAAAATTCATGAGTTTCCTAAAGCAAGGCAAAAATGTTGATGGCTAATGATCTTTTATAACCTCTACTAGACAAGGCAACAAAATACAAAAGCCTTATCTTCTCTCTTTTTTTTTTGAGACAGAGTCTCACTCTGTTGCCTGGGCTAGAGTGAGTGCCGTGGCGTCAGCCTAGCTCACAGCAACCTCAAACTCCTGGGCTCAAGCGATCCTTCTGCCTCAGCCTCCCAAGTAGCTGGGACTACAGGCATGAGCCACCATGCCCGGCTAATTGTTTCTATATATTTTTAGTTGGCCAATTAATGTCCTTCTATTTATAGTAGAGACGAGGTCTCACTCTTGCTCAGGCTGGTTTCGAACTCCTGACCTTGAGCAATCCGCCCGCCTCGGCCTCCCAGAGTGCTAGGATTACAGGCGTGAGCCACTGTGCCCGGCCTCAAAGGCAATATATGTAACCTAAACATTTGTACCCCTGTAATATGCTGAAATAAAAAATTAAAAAAAATAAAAAAAGAATACTAATCAGTTTGAATTACTCCATTATTTCATTTCAAACATATTTGGTAAATAGTTTTTAAAGTTTAAATTTTAGGATTGTTGTATTAATATTTTATTTGTTGACATTACTGTTATTTGCAATAGTTTTAAAGGAGGGAAGTGGAGTTAAAGTGCCCTTACTCTGCAATTTTTAGTTATAAATCAAAGGTACAATTTCACCTTGATTTGACAGGTAGCTCCCCAAATGCCAGAGGTCACACAGCTTGCTTAGTAGTTAAAAAGGCATTGGGTTTGGAGCCATGTAATTTTGCCTTTCTTTACTCAACACCTGTATGCCTCAATTCTTTTCACGTTATGTTTCAGCGTTAATGTTATTAATTGGTACTGGAGTATTGACGTTAGGCATTGTATACTAAGGTTTTCCCACTAATCTTTCAGTGCTCCTGTCTTTTTACCCTACCCCCATTAATGATTTTTACCACCTCACGCAACAGCTGTTACAGCCTTAGTAGCTTAAGTTTCCTAGGCTTCATGTATTGCAAGCCACACAAATATTTTTACTTTATGGCAGAACACAAACCAAACCTGATTTGACTGCAGGTGTTAAGACTCATGGAACTTGGCAGAATTAACGAATTCTAGCTGCTTGTAGAACAAGCTGAAATGTTTGTGACTCCGTACCTTGGATAGGACTGTGGTTTAAGAAACTGGAAACCAGTGAAGATGGCCACATGCCACTCCTTTGAGGCAGAGACTTTGAAAGTCTCAGCAGAAGCTCTGTTGGCCAACTTCATGACTCCAATAACTGCTTGCAAATAAGTAAGCGGCTAACATGCGGTGCTGGTTACAAGTACTGTAGCTTGCTTGTTCTGCTGGCTTACAAAGTAAATGGACAAGCTCAAAATCTGTCACAGAATGTAAATTACCACTGAATCTGGACCATTGTGAGAGAGAATATTTTAAATTTGACAAGATTACCAATATGTGCCTATGATTTGTAAAATTATTTTTCATACCTGCCTTGATGCAACAATGGCATTACGTGGGTTCCTATGTTAGTTTACAATCAATCTTTACATCTTGTGTCAACCTTTTAAAGATTCCATGGGGATTATAGAAATATAAAGTCATTCAAGTGTGCTGAATATCTCTTATTTATAAATTTATAACATCAGTGTTTGAGTAGATAAAAATACCTGGACAAAGGAGTTTACTGTTTAGATAGAAGATAACACATAAAACATGGACCATATACAGTGTAGCATAAGTAATCAATGCTGTAAATTTCAAAGACAAGACATGTAGCCAGATAAGGCTTCAAGGGAAAAGAATGGCTTGAAGGAAAAGCCTTGAAGAATAGTTTTAGTGAGATTATTGTCATGTGGGAATGACACGAACAAAGGTATTGCCACAGGGATAAGTCAGTATGATCATAAACAGGAAGTAGAGATGTCAGCTGGAGGAAAGGTTTGTATTCAATGTCAGATCCTTTTTAGGAAAAACACATTTATGATTTTACTTGACTTTGAGATTTATGTTATTCACTAACACAAAAGTCATTTCTGAAGTTGCTTCTATAGTGTACTTCAAAGATCATATCTTTTATTTTGACTTTTGTCACCAAATGGTTATAGGATTAGTTAATTCTGATTGCTGGGATCACCTTTTCTCTGGTAATGGCAAAAGGCTAAGGATTACATTTTCCCTGGTTATTTCTTGTTTACCACCAACCTGCTTTTGTAGGTGCCATGATGATGCCAGAGAGCTATTTCTCCACTTGGGACTGCTCACCTCTTGCTGATAAACCATAGTTCTCTTTTTAGAAAATCACATATAGTATTTTGTTTTTTAGCTCCCTCTACATCTAATAACCAGATGAAGGTGGATGGTTAGCTGGGTATAAGCAGGATTTAAAATATTCCCTAGATTTTTAAGGAGGGGCCCTGCTTCCTGTCCCCTCCAAGTAACAGTAACAGAGACTTGATCAGTTCAGCCCTTCTTCCAGCCCAAAGCCTCAATATGACATTGGGGTTAAGAGCATGAATTCTGGGGCCAAATTGCCTCCACTTGAAACTTGGCTCCCCCATTTTCTGGCACCACTGACTTGGCTGAGATATTTGGCTTCTCAGTGCATCAGTATTTTTACCTGTAAAATGGAAATGATAAAATCTACTTTCTTGGGTAGTTCTGAGAGATTCAAATATTTGATACATACCTTTCAAAAAGTTCAAGGACAAAGTAAGAACTCACATCTTTATATAATTGTAGTTAAATATACATCTTTTAGTTGACTATTATTGTCCACCACTGAACATTTACTACTACACAGGCTAAATATAATTGCCAGAGCTTCAAATGAGCCTTGACAGGCTTAAACATATTTGCTCTGCCTGTTATTATATATTCACCCCATTATGCAGTCGTGATGGTTTTACATTACTCTGGATAAAGTGTGTCCTCATCTTCAGCTGTCATCTAAATGATTACTGATCACACAGTCTTGCTTTGCTGCGAGGCTTTCAGGGTTCTCTCTTGTTCCTTGCTAATGAGGGAAAGCAGAAGAGAAAGAAGAATATTTTCCTGTTCCTCAAACCCCCCTTCAACCACCACCCCTGCCGCCAGACCTATTGGCACTGATTCTTCTTTAGGAGAATATAATAAGAAAACATGAATAAGGACTTTTAGTCTTCCACATTTGAGCCTTTTGGACACAACTTTGGCATATGTTAGCCATATGTTTAAAAGTCAGCCAAGTAGTTAGATGTCTAGTATTCAAACATAAGCTGCAAAGTTTAGAATTACAGTAGAGAATTCCCTTTCTGTTCAGAGCTGGCCTCACGTAGTGGAGGTTTATGATTTGAAGGGCACCTGACAGCTTTCTTTCTCTGTCCAAAGAATATCCGCCCTTTGCCCTCTTCTTCTAAATGTCTCTTTTACTATTTTTTGGGGTAATGACAAAGGCTTGCATGCTAACGCAAGTTAGATCATTTTCTGTCCAGGGAGGATTAGGAAGTATGAAAATAGCCAATATGTTGGAACACATCAGTTGAGTAAGAGGAAACATGAGGGGGAAAAAAGAGATTGGGCCTTGAATTAAACTTTGCCAATACGATTCTTTTGCATAAGGACTTTCTGTTTTTACTTATTCCTTGAAGGCAGATTGGTTCAGTACAGACCTATGTTATAAGGCAAGTAAGTAATGCCTGCCTCTTCGAAAATGGAACCATGAACATCATCAAAGAGAATTCGCTAGAATCAAAGACTGTTTTAATTTAAGCAAGGACAGAGATATTTTCCTTTAAGAGATGGTCTAACACTCAATGTCCATGATGTGAAATGGAAAAAATATTCACTTAATGGAAATCAAGGGTAGAGTAACTATCTAGTGTTTAAGCTTAAATTATCCCTTTGTTTCTTTACAAGAGATACTGTTAGTTTCTATCTCTTGTTGTTGCCAAGAAGTGCAAGTGTAGAAGAAAATTAACAAGGTACCTGCAAAGCCCTTCACCCAAGCAAGTATCATTATTCAGAAAGCTTTATTTCCATTTATTCTCACTTGTGCCAATAATTAAGAATGGCAAAAGATTACATTTTTTTCTTGTTTCAACTTTGTCTTTGGAAACCATACCTATTTTGGTGTAATTGTTAGTTTGTAACGTATTAAGTAGTCTTAACCTGTAATACTAATCAGTTTTTTTGGACCTTTGGACTTTTTAAAAAACTTTAAACTAAGGCTGCCCTGATTAGAAAGATAGGGCAATCTACTTTTGTAATCATTATATTCACATGTAGGTAGAGAGCTTTTTAGTCATCTGGCTACATGTGATCCTTCAGCCACATTGAGAAATACTGCCATATATAGATGACGGAATCCATGAGGGCTAGTTAAGCCCAGGTGTCATAGGTTGGCTCTATTTTGAGGCCATGAATTGCTTATGGGATACAGAAAGTATAGACCATAAACACTGTAAGTTAAAAAACTTAATTCAGTTGTGGATGTGGTAAAGCACAAAAACAGCAAACCACGGGTCTTGAAGTTTAACCTAGGTTCAACTCGTGCCTCTGACATTACTATTATAGTTATGTAACTTTTGGCAAGTGACTAAAACTTTGAATGCCAATTTCTTTTTTTTTTTTATGATTGTTTGTTACTATAAATTTACTCATACCAGGAAAATGGTCATATTTAATATTCTCAAAATAATTTTGGCACAGGTCAAGTCTTCTCGTTTTGTTAAGTCCCTGAGGTCTTTTAATGGGCTGATTTTTTGCATGAGCCTCTACCCCACTCCACCCCACAGGCCCCCTCTCCGGAATGCCTTGCTCCCTGCCCTGGCCTCACAGCTACTTTAACTCCCCCTCATGTTAACCTTAGCGGAGCATTTCATGCTATGACCTTTCTAACCAGTTGTGCTCTGCAGAAACCATGCAGCTTCTCTGATGTGAAGGCTTAAGAATCCCTGTGCCAAAGAGGACCCCGTACAATTTTTCTGATGCTTATTGACAAGGAAGAGGAACCACATAGGGTGCATGTTGTGCCTCTTTCTTGTTATTCCTAAAATTGCCCACAGCGATCAGTGTTGTAATATCTCCAAAGCTTTATGCCTCAGATGCTCATCCAAACACTGGATGGCAAAGTGGTTGACGTCTATGTCAAATTTATTGGCAAACAAGTGGTGCTTGCGCAGCATCCAGTTCAAGTTTCCAGCTCTAAAACTGCACGCCGGGTGCATGTGGACCCCACTGCAGGGTGGGTAGGGGGCGCCCTTAGCAACATCACCCTCAAAGTACTGACACTTGACAAACCTGGCAACCGTGTGAGTGTCAGACAAGTCGTACTGATGGCTTGAGGAGAGTGAGCCAGGGACTTTGGATAGTGGCCCAGAGATACTCATCTGGGCTGCATGTCCTACATCCACTCTACAAACTTGGTTTTTTCATTCTCTAGCACATACCCCACATACTCCCTACAGACCACAAAATAGGCGCTGCCTGAAAAAAGAGGTGTTTCAAGAGAATGCATTTGACAGTCCCCATGTTTGTCAGCTTTCTGTTAATAACTGCATACTGCTTTTCCTACTTTTTTTTTTCTTTATTGGACGGCATCATCTTTGTTTCAAGGTTGTTTTCACCCATGAACAACTTGAGTTTCCTAACAATTTCTAGGTTTTTTGTTATTGTTGTTGTTATCCAAACTTAATAATTTATTGCTGGTCTGAGGCTTGCCTTGTCTTACACTTAAGCAGAATTTACATTGTTTCCACAAATAGCAGATATCAACATTTAAAGGAATTTAATAGTAACCTATTCAAATAAGGCAATCATCTTGGTACCAAACTTTTATTTTAATCTTACATAACTCCAGGTTGGTTTTAATAGGAAAATCCATACCACACAGATTTATCAAGTACTTCTAGTCTGCACTTATACCGTGAGAGGCAATCCTGACTCCACGATACATAAACCACACTCTCCAACTGACTGGCCACAAAGACGTTATTGAAACAAGACGCAATGCCCATCGTCACAGCTAAGAAGGATGACTCTGATTTTTTGTCCACCTAAATGCGATAGAAATTCTGTGGCATATAGATGGCCCTCAGGAGCCTTCACCCACTTCAATTTTGTGATGAACCACTACAGAAGATGCGATTGGAAACCTGCTTTCTCTTTACTGAGGAGTTCCACATTATGTTTGCTCCACTTGATGAAAGTACAGTCACTGGTCACGTTTATATAGCCGTAAGGCGTCTACTGAGTACAAGTAGAATTTTACTGTTAGCATCTCTTTAATGCTAATTTGCTTTCTTTAAATGAAGACACGAAAATATTCCTAGAAGGCTAGTCTAAGGAGGTAACAAA
Organism: Lepilemur ruficaudatus; assembly: GCA_963574885.1. Taxonomy (NCBI): domain Eukaryota; kingdom Metazoa; phylum Chordata; class Mammalia; order Primates; family Lepilemuridae; genus Lepilemur; species Lepilemur ruficaudatus. The sequence goes on along the minus strand of CAUYRT010052526.1, from coordinate 4,701 downwards.
ACATGTAAAATGTGGGTGGGTTATAGATCATCCATAAATAGTAGGTGCTAATATTAACATTAGAAATTTCTAAATTTTCTTCATCCACCGATTATCACCATCATGAAAAGTCTATACATTCTCTACTTGCTTTTATCCATGGACTTGATGAATTAGATATTCAGAATTTGTAACAAGCATAGTAGGTGATACCCTACAATGTGAGCAGGTCTTAATTAGCCCATAAGGCAAAGCAATATTCCTCAAGGAATATTCTGTGGGTCTAACAGACCTCTTAGGCTAAGAGGATGTTTTCAGCCCTTTTTTTTTTTTGTTTTGGAAGATGAACCTATATACATTTCTTTATTACAGAAATACATACTTATGTTCATCATTATTCTGGAAATGCATAAAAGCAGACTCAAAATATGTTTGTCACCTTTTTTTAATGTTATGCTACTCTGCTAACACAAGGATATTTAATATTCAAATGGAATTCTCCAAAACACTTTGCTCTGCAAGACAGTCATTGGAAGCATTGTCCCATCTACTTTGGGTATTTTCTCATCATTTATTTTAGCCTAACAGGTTGGCTGATATTCCTGTTGGAATCTTTATTAGGTGGTTCTGGTTTTCTAAATTCACAGGATGTTCCATGACTGGCACTCACACTATTTCGGAAAACAATATTTAAGCATCAGTTAGATGTAATCAAAGGGTTCATCATTTACATTTACTTTAGAAATATTTACTGTAAGAAGAAAGTAAGGGAAGGTTAGGGAAGGGAACAGAACCTCAGTAATTCCACTCTCTCCAGTCTGAAATTGATTCTGTGTCCTCCACTGCCTCCTGTCCTGTCAAACTTATTCAATGTATTTTTTAGAATTTGAAATCAAAAGGAAAAGGGTCTTCATTAAAATAAAATTGCCTAAATTGATTCGAGTGATATAACTATTTGACAAATCTAATTTAGATTCCAGTGGGCCAACTTTTGAAGAATTTATTAAAATGTTTTTAAAATGGTGTAGGGCTTGTCTGTTGAATTTTAGATATATAAGTTGATATTCCAGTTAAAGTTCAAAGCTAAGTGGAAGTAGCTACTATAATAGACTTCCTGTCTTCTATGAGCTATAGATCTAAACCACAGATTTTCTAACTTTAAACAATTTTTTAATAAAACAATTATTCCTATGTAGAAAATTTCATACTTTATTATACATATGGTATACATTTAAAATGAGTGAGAATAGCACTGATCTCTTCCAATCATGGTTTTACCTCCAGTTTTTGTTTGGAATGTTTCCTTCTGATTCATTCTGGGTCAACTGTTCTACTTCAGGGATTTAAATTCTTGATCTTTAGGCTTTTGATATTAAAGGCTTTTAGGTTTGCTATTTCCCTTGGCAACCAGTTTAATTGCACAAATAAGAGTCTTTTCTGTGATCATAAACTAAAAGCGCTGTTATAGTTTGCCTTTTTAAATATTCTCTCTCATCTAAGATCTTTCATATTCTTTCATGTAAAGAAAACAGAAGTAATCACTGCCGTATAAGCTAGCCCTCTGTTTTGAAGTCCTACATATATCATGTTTTGTTTTTGTTTTCCCTGTGAGGTGGTTTCTGTTACTTGACTCAGTAACAAATCATAACATTTGTATACTGTCTCATAATTTATAAATCACTTTCACATTCTTGTTTGAACTTTAAAATAAGCCCATGAAGTAGGTAGTTGGTTGTTAAAGATTAACTGAATGAAGTGTACACGTTAACGTCTTATTTGTAAAAATAGGTATTTGAGGTTCTGAGAAGTTCAAATGATTTTCTAAGGTCACTTGGTAGAGTTTGGACTCATTTTTAGCTTTTCTAGATCACGGGATAAGTTTTTTTCTACTGTATAATACCACATTGATCACATTTGTGGTTTTAGTTTTTGTCATCGTTTCTAAGGTAAAATGTACATAGGTCGAAATGTTCAGAAATTAAGGGTACAGTTTGAGTTTTGAGAAATACATTTGTCTGTGCAACCAACACACCAACCAAGATATTGAATATTTCCTTCTCCCCAACATTCCGTGAGGACTCTTCCCATAAACTTCACCCTCCAGAAATCACCGTTCTGATTTTTTTCCTGCCATAGCTTAGTTTTGTTCTCATAGGCAATTAACTTACTGGCAGATCAGCTTGATAGTTTTGAGTCTTGTTTTTAAGCTTTTAGAAGCTGCTTTTAAAGTAGCTATTGCTTAAGTCCTTTGCGCCAAATATATGTTCAGCAAGATTTCTCCATCCTGCTGGTCAGAATTTCTATCTTCTAGTATAGTTCTAGAATCTCCACTCAGTTCATAGCTCTCCAGCACCTCTTCTCTGGAAGACCTCACTTAGCCTTATCCTATATATATGCATATTTATTAATATGGCTAAAACCTTAAGAGGAAACATGTGAAGATTTATTTTCTCCATAGCTCCCTTCTCTCTGGGAGCCCCTCCTATAAACTCCGGCCAACTTGGCAACATCAAAGTCTGATTTCTGTCTCTTAATTTATGCTGCTCTCCGGAACTTCTTGAGATCCCCTATCCCTATACCTCAATCAAAAAAGTGCTCCCAGGCAAAAAGTCAAGGTCATTGTCGGGCTCATCTCTCTGGGGGTCTGAAAATAGATCTCTTATATGTTTTAGACCATTTTACAATTTTTTAATCTTGGGAGCACCTGTTGGGTACTAGTTACTTCATTGTGGGCAAAAGTGGAAATCTCTCATGGGCAGAAACAGAAGTTTTACTTATTGATTGTATATTTAGCTACTTTGTCCCTATTAGATATTACTAAGTATTTAATCATACTTTTTACTCATCTTCCCCATATCAGCTTAAGCTACAAGGACAGTTTCCTAAGTGTCCTGAAAACAGTGGTTCTCCAAGTGCAGGCCATGGACAAAGAGCACTGGCACCATGTGGGAAGTTGTTAGAAATAAAAATTTACTGGCCTCACCCAAGACCTGATGAATCAAACACTGAGTTTGGGGACCAGCTATCTGAAGTCCCAAGTGTTTCCAACATGTAATAAAATTTAGCTGCTGTCCTGTCATGTGTCCTGCTAAATGTCACCACAGCATTTTTTTGTTCTAATTACTTGATCCATATGTTAGCTTTCTTCTAAGTTCTATGAAAACGGAAAAGGTGTCTTATATTCACTTGATTCCCAACGTGATGTTTGCTAAAAAAATTTAAATACATATGCTATTGCTTTGCCTTCACTTCTTAGCACAGTTTTTTTCCTTATTTTCCAAAAAGCTCATATATCTTTCTCCCAGGGTTTCTTGAACATGAAAAGACCATGTTTTTTAATGACTTTAATTGGTTTCATTTCATGGATTATCATGCTTTTTCCTTCGGGGAAGAAAAAAGAATAAGTTGACTAAGAACTCTTGTAATTTCATTATGGATTAAATCTGTCCATAATTTATAATTTTTAAATTATAGTCTTAAGGAGAAACTTATGATGCAGAAGAGATAGTGAAGCTACAAGAAAACTGAGAGTAAATAAATGGTCCTTGCATTGAAAGGACCCAGAACATCACATTTATTTTACAGATTTTACAGACAATTTTAAATTAAAACTGTCTAAAGAATTTTGATGAAGCCTTTTACGTTGAAATAGACATGGGGAAAATTTCCTGTTTTTCTGCCTTCAGGAGTCATATCAGTTGGGTTTTGTAATTAGACCAGGCCCTGTTGGAATAAAGAATGCTTCAGGATATAGTTTGTTTTTCTGCCCCAGAAGTAGGATCATAATATCACAGTGTCTCAGCAACTAAGAAAGTAATAAACTTTTGTGTAGTATGATAGAAAGCACATTCAAACAAGGATGGTGTGGTGAGGTTTTAGGTCTATTTGTGGCACTAAGGTAAATGACTATGAGAAAGTTATGGAACACTTTAATCTCCGTTTCATGATCTATAAAATAAACATGATGTTCTGGGTCCCTTCTAGGCAAAGACTGTTTCCTCTTAGTTTTCTTGAAGGTTTACTGTCTTTTCTGCATCATAAATTTCTTCTTCTTGACTGGAATATTCCTTTGAGCTTACAGATTTGTTAATATACTTGATTTCTTAAATCTCTCTTTTAACCCCTTATCTCCCCTACCACACCAAGAAATAGCTGACCTTTCACTTAATCGTTGTTCAACCAAGCATTCTGTTGAAATTTGCTTAAAAGAGAAGGGGATGAAAGTGTGACTATATAGCATTATTCCTATCATGAATTGTAAATTAGTTCTCAGTAGTAGCATTTAGCATCCCTCTAATAACCTCATAGCCCCAGCATTGCAGGCATTGCTATAACATTTACCTCTTTTCTCCTTTTTTATTTTTTTTTAATTTTTTTTTTTTATTGGGGGAAAACTACAAAGCATTTACAGTATAATGTTTACAGTCACAATTTATAGTGAGCTGGTTTCCCAAAATATATTACCACTCAAGTTAACTTATCTTGTTACATTTAAAAAATCTACTCTGTCAAAGTAGTCCATGGAGCAATTTTGTGCTGTTTAGTTCATATTTGTTTAAACTGAAATGATTAATGACTATACCTTCTTTTATTAAGAATTAAATTTGTATTACATATACCCTAGATTTTATAGAACAATGTTGGGAGTTAGAGAATATAAAACAATAAGAATGGGAAGAAACATTTTTCAGGCCCGGTGTTGCCTTCTTTATGATTTCTTAG
>CAUYRT010052525.1:0-15367 GCA_963574885.1 Lepilemur ruficaudatus | reverse complement strand
CGGCCAGGCATGGTGGCTCATGCCTGTAATCCTAGCACTCTGGGAGGCCGAGGTGGGCGGATCGCTCAAGGTCAGGAGTTCGAAACCAGCCTGAGCAAGAGTGAGACCCCATCTCTACTAAAAATAGAAAGAAATTAATTGGCCAACTAAAAATACATAGAAAAATTAGCCGGGCATGGTGGTGCATGTCTGTAGTCCCAGCTACTCGGGAAGCTGAGGCAGGAGGATCGCTTGAGCCCAGGAGTTTGAGGTTGCTGTGAGCTAGGGTGACGCCACGGCACTCTAGCCTGGGCAACAGAGTGAGACTGTCTCAAAAAAAAAAAAAAAAAGAGTAAACAACAACAAAAAAAGTCTTACTCTGTGATGGTAAGAATAAACTGAAGAAGAGCACGAGAAAAGCAGTTAGCAGGCTATTGCTCTACTACAGGTAAGAGATAATGGTCACCTGGAAGAAAGGGGCAGTAGGGGAGGTAATGAGAAGTAATCTGTTTATTGATATATTTTAGAGACAGAGCCAAAGTAATTGCTTACAGATTAGATGAAGGTGTGTGATAAAGAGAAGAGAGCAGCACAAAGCCAGGGTTTTTGGCATTAGCAACTGGAAAGATGATACAGCCATTAACTGAGATGGAGATAATGTCGGAGGTGCAGGGCTTTCTTTGGTTTGGGGTTAGGAATCAAGAGTTCAGTTTTAGACATTTAAGTCAGACATCCAAGTGGTAATGTTGAATAGGCATCTGTATACACGAATCTGGGGTTAGGAGGGAGGTTTGGGCTTTGTGAATTAACAGTGTATAGGTGATGTTTAAAGCTTTGTGAGTGAGCCAGGCATGGTGGCTCATACCTGTAATCCTAGCACTCTGGGAGGCTGAGGCGGGAGGATCGCTTGAGGCCAGGAGTTCAATACCAGTTGGAGCAAGAGTAAGACCCCACCTCTACAAAAAACAGAAAAATTAGCCAGGCATAGTGGAGTGTGCCTAGTCCCAGCTATTTGGGAGGCTGAGGCAGGAGGATCGTTTGAGCCCAGGAGTGTGAGGCTGCAGTGAGCTATGATGATGCCACTGCACTCTAGCCAGGGTGACAGAACAGACCCTATGGGGTGTGTGTGAAGCTTTGTGAGTGGAATGAATTACCAAGTGAGTATGGAGAGAAAAGACCAGAGGCCTAAGGTGTAACCAACACTGAGGGCACCCTTACATTAAATAGTGAACTATTAATAGAAATACTTAGGAGATTGAGAAAAGGAGGGGTACTAAAGATAGAGGAAAATCAGGAAGGTGTGGTATCCTGGAAGGCAAGTGAAAAAAAAAATGATTAAGCAAGTGGGAGTCACCAACTGTGTCAAACAGCAGACAGAGGGCAGTAAGTTAAGGATTAGAATTGACCACTGAAATCTGCAATGTGGAAGCTGACAGGAGGGAGTACTCAGGTGAAGTGGCAGGGATAAAGAAGGACTAAAGTGGGTTTAAGAGGAAGTGGGGGGAGAAATCATAAAAGCAAGTATAGCCAACTCATACTTTAAAACTGTATTTTTCTCTTTTGTTTGGCTAAAGAAACATGGCTTAATTTTCATGTGAAATGTGTGTATGACAGGATTCCACTATAATTAGAGGTAGAGAAAATCAACATGGTTTCACAGAAGTAAAGGGAGAAAAAGAGTTTAAAGGAAACAGTTACCATTTATTAGGGTCATGGGAAAAGGTCTTCAGGTTAACTAGCATCTTCGGGTTAACAACCCATCTATTATCAGGCAAATTCTGTTTCAACATAAGGTGATGACAGAGTATGTTTCAAAAGACATGGAGAAAAGTTACACCAGTAGCAACAAACTGTCTTCTGTAAGTGGAGTAGAGCCATAAGGAAAGGAAAAAACTGGGGAGGACATGGTCTCCAGTCACCAAAAAGTGGAGAATAAAGGGAGAAAAAAATGAAGTATGTTCCCATCTGTAAAAGCACTACACAATGCATTTCAATCTATAGTTGTGTCTTCCTACTATACTCAGAGCATAACAGCATGAAAATATCAGGATATTAATTTCAAATTTTCTGCTTCTATGATTCCCCTCTTCTTTTGCACTATTTCACTAACTCTTTAATTGGGTACTCTAGGACCACTAAGTGATTTTCTGAAAATGTGGCTTCTGGACAGAATCCTCAGCAATTCTAATTATATGCCTTGGTAATGCAAGTAAATACCAGAACTAAACTGTATTAGGAGAATGCGCATTCAATACAGTAGTCTTCTGTAGAAAGAACTCTGTATTAAACATAATTTTCTAAAAGTCATCACAAAGATCTCACACAAACATACTCAAAACTCAAAGTCTGTGAATGACAAATTTAAACAAATTAATATGATTGCATGAATACACAACTGAGTAAATGTGACAATCTAGACGATCACTCCAGATATTAAGTGGCAATTTTTACAAATGAATTACTATGAAAGTTCTCTCAAATTTTACACTATATGCTTAAATGATGAAGCCATTATGTTATTTCTGTGTAGTAGTGTTATTGAAGCCTGAATTTCCTTAAGTTCTTAGTTATAATTGAAAGGTGGCCTTACTAATAACAGAGGAAGATAAACTATTAAGAGAAAGAGAAATACTCTTAGCCCCTTTAAAGAGAAAAACTCACAGCACAAGTGCCCCCTATGTTTCTTTTGTTTGATTAAACACCTATGGCCTAACTCGTTATCTCTAAGGGTTTGTTTCATAGCCTTGATGAGCCCTAAGTGAACAGTAAGGATGTGAACTCCCTGCTCCAACTCTCTCCCTCAGTTCCTGCCAGAAACACATTTCAAAGACTCAGATAAGCTGGCCTCACAGAACAAAGAGAAAAAAAATAAACAGCACCAGCAACAGCTTTGCAGCTGCTTCTGTTATCAGTCTGCTGAAGTGGGTGGGGGGGCCATTTTTACCCTTTAAAAATTCAAAGCAGCTTTTTCTTGCTGCCTGGCACCTACTTCCTTCCTCTGTGTGCTATGGCCACTCCCTCCTCGCCTCTCAATCTCTCTTTCCTTCTTTCTCGGGAAAATAAACTTTTACTTCTATATATCCTAATCTTTGTGTGAGAAATCTTCCTCTGTGTACGAATTTCACACTATTTCAATAATTCTAAATAACACATGAGTATATGAGAACACACAGAATTCAGTATTATATATTTTTCTTTCTTTTTTAAAGATGAGGTCTTGCTCTGCCACCCAGGCTGGAGTGCAGTGATGTAATCATAGCTCACTGCAGCCATAAACTCTTGGGCTCAAGCGATCCTCCCACCTCAGCTTCCCAAGTAGCTGGGATTATAGGCATATGCCACTATGCCCAGCTAATTTTTAAAAAAAATTTTTATAGACGAGGTCCCACTATGTTGCCCAGGCTGGTTTTAAACTCCTGGCCTCAAGCAATCTTCCCACCTCAGCCTCTCAAGTACAATATTAAATGTTCCAAGAGCTGACAAACACAAAGAGTTATACTAGCAGAATCTTATAAAAGAACATCTGGTTTAGTTTTCAAAGAATACGACACACGGAGATATGAAAAGGAAAACATAATGGGACAAAAAAAATCCACAAAAAAAAGTTTTATTCAGCTAAAAGTAATCCTTCTGGAATATTTAATCTATCTTCTTTCTCATGAAAAAGGTGCTGAGGAAATATTAATAATAACACACCATGTTTTAAAGTCCAGGCCAACGGATCATACCTGATATCCACTCTAAGCTTAGGATAATACTGAGACACATATTTCCTGATAAGACTGTAGGAAGCTTCTTTAGGTTCACAAAGGCGAGTAAAGGCCAGTGGGAGTACATCCTCCAATTTTACTTGTGGTTCTGGATCCTCTGTAGAGCTCCTCTTCTGAAATGTAGTGTCAAAAATTATGATCATTATACAATATAAATGCCTTTATATACAACTCAAGGGCTTTCCTCAGTTGACTGCCAAATCAATTGACAAACAGAAAACTATCACATTTTTCCATATTCAAATAAATCACACCACAGTGTGATTACTTGTATGGTAATTTCCAGATAAAAATTTCAGATTTAGAGAATTAAAAATACATATAAAAGTAAAATGGAAGACAGACGTTAAAGGTCTTAATTCATTCTTAGCCTTCAATAAAAAAGAATGAAGTATAGTATCAGCAAGTACTACACAAAAGTTCATTTTGAAAGTTTAAAAATTCTATGAAAAAAGTACAAAAATCTTCAGTTTTTTATAAAAACAAAGGTGAAGAGAAATATTATTTCAGCTGCTTAGACAGAGGAAATGTTATATATTTCACTTCATTATTGCAGAAATACTTTGCACAAATGAAATTCTATGTCTTAGGGAGGGAGTTGTCAATATTTCAAAAAAAAATGTTTCTGGGTATAGTTTTTGGGTTATTATTGAGTAAAATTCTACTTGTATACTTCTTCTAGTTTAAAAGATATTTCACAAAAAGAAGTATAATCCGTATAGCTGCTCATAATTCAATATAAGGGAGTTAAGACCATGGGGCTTAAGTGGTTGGAAGTGCTTGGATTTGCACCCTGGTTATTCTTCTCACAAGCTGGGCAAATTACTTAGAACCTTTCCAAGCCTTGGGAGAAAGGCTGAACTTTGCATGTAGTCAGGCACAAGTGAACACTCAATAAAAGTTGGTATTTTTAGTAGCAGTATTACAGTGCTCAAACTGTGGTATAGACTTCTTACCTTTCTGTTTCTGGATTTCTGAGGTGTTTTTCTTGATTTCTGAACCACAACAAAACTTCCAGAAGCACCTTTTCCTTTTACCTAAAGTAAATTAATTTTTATTTTAAGTTATTCTAGTATTAATATTCATAACTTTACACTAGACTAAGGGAATTATAGAACTTGGTGATGTAAGAGGTAGTAAAAGTGCCGTTTATTTTTATTTATTTAGAGACAGGGTCTTGCTCTGTCACCTGAGCTAGAATGCAGTGGCATGATCACAGCTCACAGGAACCTCACACTCCTAGGCTCAAGCAATTCTTCTGCCTCACCCCTTCCTGCTTCAGCCTCCCCAGTAGCTAGAACTACAGAAGCACACTAACATGCCTGGCTAACTTTTTAAAAAATTTGTTGTAGAGACAGGGTCTTGCTACATTGCCCAGGCTGGTCTTGAACTTCTGGCCTAAGGTGATCCTCACGCCTTAGCCTCCCAAAATGCTGGGATTATGGCATGAGCCACTGCCTCTCACCATAAAGTGCTGTTTAACTCTTCAGAGAAAAAGTAGTGAATGGGGAGTCAAAAGTCGTTGGATGGAATCTTATTTATGGGACCCACTAGCTAATATTGAATAATAGTGAACAACCTAGTTAACTCTCTGGGTGTTTGTTTTCTCATCTACAAAACTGAGAAACAATGCTATTGTGATACCAGGTTAAGTTATTTTAAGTTTTAAAAACAAACAAACAAACAAAAAAACTCCCACCAAACACCAAAAATGTTCCATAGGAGGAAGGAAAGGACACAGTCTCTTAGGGAAAATGAGAAACTGTCCACTGTTTTGGAAGGAAGATAGCTCCTTGACTATACAGTATAGAGCCTAGACTCAGGCCACAATAATTCCCACAGTTTACCAATTATAGATTATTACTTCCATGGGAAAGGTTATCTAATAAATTTTTAGATATTGCACATTGATGACACGTATAAGTCTTATTACATATTTCCAAAGTTTACAAAGCACTTTCATAGAACTTTAAAGTTGATTCACAGTAACCAAAGTCCTCCACACTTGAGCTTTACTTACACTGCTATCAACATAGCAATCAGGGGGCCGGGTGCGGTGGCTCTCGCCTGTAATCCTAGCACTTTGGGAAGCTGAGGCGGGAGGATCGCTTGAGGCCAGGAATTCAAGACCAGCCTGAGCAATAGCAAGACCCCATCTCTACAAAAAATAAAAAAAATTAGCCAAGTGTGGTGGCACGTGCCTATAGTCCCAGCTACTCAGGAGGCTGAGCAAGAGGATCACTTGAGCCCAGGAGTTTGAGGTTGTGGTGAGCTACAATGATGCCACTGCACTCTAGCCAGAGTGACAGAGTAAGACCTTGTCTCAAAAAAAAAAAAAAAAAAGCCTGAGTGGCACTACCAAGCAGAAAGGATATAAAAAAGGGAACAAGACTCTGGGAATGGGATTAACTAGGTTCTTAGAACCACCTTTGCCACTGCCATGGGACCTTGGTGGTTATTTCATTACTCTGGACCTCTGAGGAGGATAAGATAGGATATCTTTTTAGCTTTAGATTTCTATAGTTCTAAGGATGGTTTCCACGCACTATGCAAGGTAACATGGATTTATGCCTGAAATCAATACTATTTCTAGTATTAGCCTCAATTTATTCAGGTTTCTCTGATGTTCCTTACAGGCTTTAGTAGTTTAGATACTGATCAATTATAGTGAACCTATTTACAAAGCTAATTTATAATATCAAGTTTAGTCATATAAGTTAGGCTTTAAAGTTAACAAACTTAGGACAAAAGCAATTATTTTTGCTGTCACAACAGGATTCCTTAACCCTATTTCTCATCTTCAGTGCTGTATGATTTTAAGCACAAGCAGCCCCCAAAGAAAATCCAACTGAGAGTAAAACAGGCCAGGCATGGTGGCTCATGTCCATAATCCCAGCACTTTGGGAGGCCAAAGCAGGAGAACTGCTTGAGGCCAGGAGTTTGAGACCAGCCTGAGCAAGAGCAAGACCCCTTCTCTACAAAAAATAGAAAAAGTTCATAGGGCATAGTGGCATGGTCCTATAGTCCCAGCTACTCAGAAGCTTGAGGCAGGAGGATCACTTGAACCCAGGAATTTCAGGTTACAGTGTGCTGTGATTGGGCCACTGCACTCCAGCCTAAGCAACAGTGCAAGACTGTCTAAAAGAAAAATTTTTAAAAAAGAATAAAATAAGATAGAAAAAATTACACTACCTTATTGCCTCTGTTCTCTAAAAGTACAATTAACTATAAAGGCAACTGACCGGTATTTTTGAAACCTAGCTTCTGATAAAATTAGGTTAAGCTTAATCATTTCATCATCATATAATTTATTTTCAACAAAAAAGACACAAAACCCCTAAATGTGACCAAATATGGACTTACAGCTAATCCATGATGAAATGATCTTATGGCCAACAACTATGTAATACCTGTTTGATGACTCCTCTGCTTAGTTCTCTTTTCAGTGCTTGTTTAAGGAGATAGCCCCTTCTCTCCAGCTCCAGAGAAGGATACTTATGGATGATGTATTTTCGAATGGCAACCACTGATGCACCACTCTTCTGGAAGCATGCCTAGAAAACAGATTTATCAAAACATACACACTATTTTAAATCAGTTTTTTTTTAGATACAGAATCTGACATACATTTTCAAAATAAATTATTTTGGAAGACAACTTGATAAAGGATAAATATGGCATCATTGAATGGATGATAACTTCAGTTCATAATGGCTGTGGAGAAATACAGAATTGCTAAATATTTCTGTAACAATTTTATTTTATTTTGAGACACAGTCTCACTCTGTTGCCCAGGCTACAGTGCCGTGCTCACAGCAACCTCAAACTCCTGGGCTCAAGCGATCCTTCTGCCTCAGCCTCCCGAGTAGCTGGGACTACAGGCATGCACCACCATGTCCGGCTAATTTTTTCTATTTTTGGTAGAGACAGGGTCTCCCTCTTGCTCAGGCTGGTCTCAAACTCCTGAGCTCAAACGATCCTCCCGTCTCGGCCTCCCAGAGTGCTAGGATTACATGCGTGAGCCACCGCGCTTGGCCTTTGCAACAATTTTAAACTGTTCAAAATGGCCAAACAGACAACGGAAAGTATGAACTTCTGTATGTTAGTGAAGACTCTCTTTCCATTTTAATTCTATTTTATACTTAGAAGATAGATCTTTAGCATCAAAATGAGGAAAGCAGAACATTTCCATCATTTATAAGATTACAGATCTGGGTCATTTTAAGGAATGAGTTTTGGCATGCTAGGACCAATATTTTTCTACAGGCTTTGTATGAATGTCAGCAGAGAGAAGAATCAAAGATAATCTGAACGAATGGCATAAAACTGGTTTTACAAATACCAAAGTCTTAAGGGGAGTTCTGGGTAAAAATGGAGGCATTCTATTGGAATTTAAAGTGCCCTCTTCCACTTCCATCCCATTTATCCATACTCCATTTAACTAATGCCCATGGAAGAATTAAGTAACTCATTATGTCACAAAGGCAGCAAATATTTAACTTTTTTCCCAAATGCTTTAAATTTTGAAGCACACAGAAGGAGTATCTATCATTTATCTAATGGGCTAGTCCACCAATTTTGTGTTGCTGTTGTCTATAAACTGAACATAGTACTTGTTCATTCTCATTAGAAAAGGACTTAGTTGAATGTTATTTTATATATTTTGACAACAAAGAAAAATAACCCACAGGTAGATAAACCAGAGAAGACTGCATAATACAAAACAGGTTATATTAATATGGGCCACCTAATTCAAGTCAATGTCTCTGAACTATTAACAACCCATTCCTGATCTTGTAAGAAAACACAAAGCGCAGAAAACTTAGCAGAAAAGAACTTTGTAATGCTGAAACAAACAATCCCTTGCCCCATCAAACTAACAATGAGATAGAAGCAGACATCAGGACTCCTGTCTGATACAGAAAATGGTATCAGCGGTCTGAAATCATGATTTTGTTATATCACATAGAATATACATGATATACATACATAATTTCATAAACATACCCAATCATATTTAAATCATTCTTTAGGCCAAATTTATATTGTTTTAATTTTTTGTTTCATTATTTAAAAATTTTAGTACCTTCTTCATCCTCACTATAAACCTGTTCCTTCAAACCCAGGCTGAGTGGTCATAAAGTAAAATCCTTGAAGAGAGGCTACACAACACAGAGCTCACTATTTTCTTTTTCCCATACCAAGCCCCCACCCCAAGACAGTTTTCTTAATGAGGCAAGAGCATAACAAGTCTTGAAGGAATAATGGGAGAAATCTGAAGGCAAACTCTTTTCCAGTTTATGTGTGCTATCTTCTTGAACTGAGAACAACCAGGCTGCTCCTTTCTATGTACACTCCCCTTGGTTAAAATGATCTGTATCCCTCTTTCCCCAGTCCTAAGACCACAACAACAGGGTCTCTGAAATGAGAGGTAAGTGTGTTTTAACTCCTCTTAGCATCTGATCATGCAAAATGAAAAAGGCAAAATTAAATAAAAAGATTTCTACAATAAAGATAATGCCAGGTTAGAAGACAGAATTAAAATATTAAAATAAGAAAGCTACATCTGATGATCACATAAACTAATGAAAGTCAATGGATTACAGCAAGTTCATAAAGCTATGTGAGGAGGATAATTTTTGCAAGTATTTTAGAATGGCAAGGTGATAAAACAAAGTAGTGGGTTTATGAGAGGGTTTCTTAGTTCAGGTGTGAAAGATAACCACTACCAAGATTAGACTTTTAGCTTTACAAACGGAACTTTACAAATGGAGGTATTTTTTACACCAAAATTCTCAGTATTATTCAGTTACTGAATCACAATTACATTTATAAGGGCAAGGACCCTGCTTGCTGCTCCGTCACTAGCAGAGCTGCCTGACAGAGAGAAGGTAGTCTTTAAACGTTTGTTGAATGAATTAACATTTTCAATCTTCAAATAAAAAGTCACACTTAATAAACTGAATAAAAGTAATTCTAAAGATAAGTTAAAAATATTTGCTACAGTAAACGTGAATTTTTAAAAAAGATCAACAGTGCTCACCAAATGTGACTGTATTAGAAAAACATGAACCTCATGATGACTTTCATCTATTTAAATTTCCTTTAGGAAGCAGAGATTTATGATGTCTAGATAGAAGTATGCCACTTTGAAACAAGCAAAAGATGAACAGAATAAATCTAAGATGAATTGCTTGAAATAAAAACTTGCCTTAATGGCCTCAGTTAGGATTGCATCCATCTTGGGACGTGGGGAAGAAGCCATCGGTGTTTGTTTCTGGGCTCTGGCTAGCTGGCTGGCAGAAAGTGTAGCCCAGGAAGGTATTGTTTTTTTCACTTTCTTCTCCTTTTCTTTAGACTGATCTTTCTCACTTTAAAACAAAGAATTGTTATGTAAGATAAACTCTCCAGAAAGAGGTATAAAGTCAGAAAGAGGAAAAGACCAGAGAGGTATAAAAATTAATGTTTTAATCTATTTACACACTAAGGTGATATGTACAATAAGCAAGATTCTACAAAACAAAAAATACATACGTATTTTTCATTTTAAAAAAAATAGATACAGGGTCTCACTATTTTGCCCAGGCTGATCTCAAAGCCCTGGCCTCAAATGATCCTCCCACCCCACTCTCCCAAAGTGCTGAGATTATAGGCATAAGCCACTATGCCCAGCCAAAATAAAAAAAAAAATTTTTTTTAAATGAGTAGTATAAATGAACTTTTAGGTGTTTCCTCTTAGGTACAAGAGAGAGAAGTCACACCAATCAGCACTGCCATGAATGCCCAGTATATAAAAGAAATGAGAATCTAAAAATGTATACTGGTTAACAACTGTAACAAATGCAGTTGGTATAGTGGAAAAACCTCAAGCTCTTAAGTCAAAAAACCCAGGTTTGAGTTTTCACTGGAACACTTACTAGCTAGCTAAACTACCTTAGCAAATGATGTGAGTCTCCATCTCCTCTGCTATAAAATAGTAACATGACACCAACTGCTTCACAAAGTTTTTTTTTTTTTTTTTTTTTTTGAGAGACAGACTCTCCCTCTGTTGCCCAGGCTACAATGCCATGACATCAGCCTTGCTCACAGCAACTTCAAACTCCTGGGCTAATGTGATCCTGCTGCCTCAGCCTCCCGAGTAGCTGGGACTACAGGCATGTGCCACCATGCCCAGCTAATTTTTTCTATTTTTAGTAGAGACAGGGTCTCACTTTTACTCAGGGCTCAGTCTGGTCTCAAACTCCTGTGCTCAAGAGATACTTCCACCTCAGCCTCCCAGAGTGCTAGGATTACAGGGGCGAGTAACTGTGCCTGGCCTTTACTTCACAAGGTATTGTAAGAATTATGATTATGTTTATCAAAACAATTTTGTGAGCCATAAAGTATTATATAAATTTTATTCTAAGTAATAATAACAGCACTCTGTGCACCTAACAGATGCATTATAACACTGAAAAATACAGGACAGGCCGGGCGCGGTGGCTCACGCCTGTAATCCTAGCACTCTGGGAGGCCGAGGCGGGTGGACGGCTCAAGGTCAGGAGTTCAAGACCAGCCTGAGCAAGAGCGAGACCCCATTTCTATTATAAATAGAAAGAAATTAATTGGACAACTAAAAATATATGTAAAAAATTAGCCGGGCATGGTGGCGCATGCCTGTAGTCCCAGCTACTCGGGAGGCTGAGGCAGAAGGATTGCTTCAGCCCAGGAGTTTGAGGCTGCTGTGAGCTAGGCTAATGCCACGGCACTCCAGCCCGAGCAACAAAAGTGAGACTCTGTCTCAAAAAAAATAAAATTAAATTAAATTAAAATTTAAAAAAGCGCAAAAAAAAAAGAGTTCCCTGAGGATTACACCTAGAAGGTATAGTAATTACCATATTATTCTTTCACAGTCACGTACCATATATCTTTGATGTTTCGGTCAATGACTGACCACATAAACGATGGTCCTCTAAGATTATAATGGAGCTGAAAAATTCCTATTACATAGTTGTCATGATGTTGTAGCACAACATTACTCACATGTTTGTAGTGATGCTATAATTCCAGTTGTATGAAAGTACAGCACATACAATTAGATACAATACATAATAGTTGATAAGTGACAATGTTACATATTTACTATAATACAGTTTTTGCCATTAGATTATACTTTTCCTACTTAAAAAAAAAGTTAACTGTAAAACAGCCTCAGGCAGGTCCTTCAGGATGTATTTCAGAAGAAGGCATTGTTATCCTGGGAGATGACAGGCCCATGAGTGTTCCTGTCCCTAAAGACCTTCCAGTGGGACAAGATTTAGAGGTGAAAGACAGCAATTTTGATGATCCTGACTCTATGTAGCCTAGGCTAATGTGTGTTTATGTCTTATTTTTTTTTCCTTTTTTTTCTCAAGATGGGGTCTTGCTATGTTGCCCAGTCTGGACCTGAACTCCTAAACTCAAGCCATCCTTCTGTCTCAGCCTCCTGAGCAGCTAGGACTACAGGCGCATGCCACTGCACCAGGCTTGTGTCTTAGTTTTTAGCAAAAAGGTTTAAAAAACTAAAAAAATAAATTTAAAAACAGAAAAAAGTTTACAGAATAAGAATATATGAAAGAAAATATTTTTTACAGCTGTACAATATGTTTGTGTTTTAAATATTATTACAAGAGGTCAAAAAAGTTAAAAAATTTAAAAGTTTGTAAAGTAAAACAGTTATAGTAAGCCAAGGTTAATTTATTATTGAAGAAATAAAAATATCTTTTTATACATTTAGTGTAACCTAAGTGTACAGTGTTTACAAAGTCTATAGTAGTCCTAGGCCTTGAAATTCACTCACCACTCACTCACTGATTCACCGAGAACAACTTCCAGTCCTGCCAGCTTCATTCATGGGTAAGTGTCCTATACAGGTGTACTATTTTTTGCCTTTTATACCATATTTTTACTGTACCTTTTCTATGTTTAGGTACACTAATACTTACCATTGTGTTACAGCTACTTACAGCATTCAATAAAGTAACATCCTGAATAGGTTTGTAGCAATAGGCTATACCATATTGCCTAGGTGTGTTGTAAGGTATACAACCTAGGGTTGTGTAAGTATACTCTATGATGCTGGTGCAATGATGAAACTGCCTAACACTGAATTTCTCAGAACACATCCCCATCATTAAATGATGCAGGACTATATTTAAAAAGTAATTTCTAACTGTTCTGACCAATTATGAAAAGAGTAGAATACATACCACCAGCTCTTCTGCAAAAAAAAAAATATTTTTATATAATATGCATATCTATATTTATATGTATTTATATTTATATTTTATATGTATATCTATTGTATTATTATACATATTTCATATTTTATATATATATACATATATTTTTTTTCCTGAGACAAGGTCTCACTCTGTTGCCCAGGCTGGAGTACAGTGGCATCATCATAGCTCACTACCACCTCAAACTCCTGAGTTCTAGCAATCCTCCTGCCTCAGTCTCCTGAGTAGCTGGGACTGCAGGTGCACTCCACTGTACCCAGCTATTTTTCATATTTTTTGTAGAGATGGGGCCTCACTCTTGCTCAGGCTGGTCTCAAACTCCTAGCCTCAAGCAACCCTCCCACTTCAGCCTCCCAAAGTGCTAGGATTACAGGTGTAAGCCACGGTGCCCAGCCAAAAAAATTTTTTTAATTAAAACATAATTGCTACCACCAGATCCTCAGAGTAACCTTCAATGGAATACTTCATCAAACATATACAGAGTTTTAGGTCACTCTAGCAATGGCTTGATTCATATTAATGACTTCTTTTTAAAAACTTTTTTTAGAGATAGGGTCTCACTGTCACCCAGGCTAGAGAGCAGTGGTGTGACCATAGCTCACTGCAGTCTCAAGCGACCCTCCTGCCTCAGCCTATCAAGTAGCCGGGACTATAAGTATGCACCACCACACCCAGCTAATTTTTCCATTTTTTGTAGAGACGAGGTCTTGCCATGTTGCCCAGGCTGGTCTTGAACTCTTGGCCTCAAGTGATCCCCCACCCGCATCTGGGCTTGCCAAAATACTGGGATTATAGGTGTGAGCCACTGTGCTCAGCCCAGATTAATGTCTTCTAACATAAGCACATAAAAGCAACTCACTCTTGGCACAGAGGTAAGAATAAAATGGTGAAGTTGTCTTCCAGGTCAGATTTTTATAGCTATGTTTCATTTCTTATTGAAATTTTGTCAATACTTAAAATTTCAGACACTCCCCCACAATGAATTCATTTCCAAAGCCAAAATGAAAGACTTCTGGATTATTCAAATCATTGTTCTCCTAACTACTACAAATTCTAATAGGCCACATAACTATACAATAAACCTATTTCAAATGCTAATTCTAAAAAGTAAATCCACATAGCAAATACCACATAGCATAAGCTAATGTTATAACACTTTTAAAACGATCTGATCTATAATTCTTTCACATAGTCTTCAATTATAAATAGCAAGAAAGCACAATGCCTTACTCCTTTTTGATTTCCTCAGAAGGCTTGCTTTCTCCCTTCTCTTCATTCTCAGGTTCTCCCTTTGGCTGCTCTGCCTCACTAGATGTAGCAGGCGGGGTTTCATTCTCTTGTTCTTCTACAGTGGAGACAGATTCCTCTGAACTTACGTCTGGTTCTAAAAAACAGGTGAGCAGAATTGCATCAAGTAGCTATATTAGAACCTCAGTCAATAAAAGGGTAAAAGTTATCTCATTAAACAACACAGCCAAATGTTCCAATTAACAGGGGAATGCTAAAACAGTAACAAATGACTACACCTGCAATTTTCTTGCATTCTTTCTTGCATGTCACTAAGTTACCCATTCAGGTGGTTATTAATCCAGAAAAGGAGACGCACCAGGAAATTACATAGTAAGGGAAACTCATTTTACTCCAAATCTTTTGATCATTCTACTCTATAATATTAATGAGACTCATAATTAAGAAACTATCCATTTTATAAGTTAACAAATTTTAGGAAGGGAATAAAAAATAAGAATGTATTTTCCAAGTGGAATGACTGGAGCAAGAGTAGAAATATGACAGGGGAAACATTGAGGTCTGCAGTTATTTGTGCCTTTTCTTTACAGCATGTTTCTCTGAGTAGCTATTATAAGACTCCAAAGGAAACAATGCTAGTGGCAAAAATTAGGCAAAGAATAACAGTCTATGCTTGAAGAGTCTGATCACTTAATGACGACTTCTTTGAGGCCTTCACATAAATAAAGAGAATTTAAAAATATCACTTCTTTCTTATAATCAAACCACATAAATACAATTCTAAAGGTTCTAGTTTCTCAACTAATTAAAATTTGAAACCATAAATCCCAGAACTGTCAACCATCATTTGCAAATCTTGTCTTAGATTATACTCTTCAACTAGTCTCGCACAGACTAGACTAGTCCAAACTCCTCCCATATCTGTTCTAAAACCAAGATTTTGGAGTTAGATGTACCTGGATTAAAGTTCAGTCTCTATAACTTTCTAGCTCACTAACCTTAGGACAAGTTCTTTTTTTTTTTTTGGAGACAGAGTCTCACTCTGTTTCCTGGGCTAGAGTGCCGTGGCATCAGCCTAGCTCACAGCAACCTCAAACTCCTGGGCTCAAG